>JAYJMB010031440.1:7497-36070 GCA_036873735.1 Pouteria campechiana
TCTCAAAAGCCTTTCATGGTTTGGTATTTGAATTCAGCCGCCTTCTACTACTAGCTAAAACAAAAACCAAGTTTCACCACTTCCAAGTGTTCAAGTTCATGCCCATAAGTGCCAAGGGCAACCTGCCTCTGCGTAACTGCACTGTTGATTAGATGTCTCGCCCCACACCCACTCCAATCCATCACTTAACGCTCCACTGCATGCCGTTCCTTCTTGGTCTCTTTTCTAAGGACTGCTCTGGCTGTTGCTACAGCAGAATCTCCCCGTTTCATTATGCTCTCTAGCTCGCCAATCTTCTCTGCTAGCATTTCAGCATTTGTGTTTGTAGATTGAAGAAGCTTATCAGCAGTCTCTAGAGTAGCACATAACTGTAAATGTCAAAAGAGAAAAACCATATTACCTTAAAATGAAACTTTCCTACTACAACGATAAAAGAGAAAAACACAGTGCAAGAGTTTTCTAAATGCAGTTACCTTGAGAGTTAAAGCTGTCCAAGAATGATCTGTCCCCTTCAATGCCTCATTAAGTTTATCATAGTTCTCCTGATGAAAACGCAAGTTCAGATTTCTAAGAATGACAGCGACATACATGTACTAAAAAGGTACACGCTGAATAATTCACTCATGCAAGAATGTTGGAAGTTGGAACCACAACAGACCTCATTCTTCACAGTACACGTGAGAATTGAGAAATGAACTCTTGACCTAATCATACATTTCGCAGAGGATTCTGCTCATAAAGCTAACAATGCTTGTCGGAAACTGAAAATTAACCAGATGTTTTATGCTGAAAGATTTTGGTAACTGCATGAAACCCCTCTATTCTGTTGCCATTTCTAAGGCCATGTGCCTAAGTTTTGACTTTTGAAGCTGACACAACAAGTATGAAGAACATGGAAACCACTGAACGTGAATTCCGCTTTTTGCAAATTCCCAAACATCGAGTGGCTGGAAATTACTGCCACTGTTGTTGGATGCGCATCAAATGCTGCATAACAAGCGCCACACTGAATGGGGCCTGTAAAAGGGATCACTTCCAGATTGTGTTTTGGGGTCCCCCTTTTCCTGTTCTAAGACATTGAAACCGATTATAGTTTTTGGAATCCGAAAAATCCAAATACAGCTTAATGGATAACCATCCATTTTGACAGTGATCAACCCTGATAGAGAATTTTGTTTATTCTTGAATAAATACAAAGAGAAAACATGAGCCCTAATGCATTGCAGATTTGAAAAAACATATAGCTTGATGTTGTGCATTGATACAACAAGTGAAACGGTATGAATGCACTGACTAAAGAATTTCATGCTGATACATATGGGGCATAAGTTATGCACTCTTCTTGTGCAATGCACATACACGGGAACAGTTTTGAGAATCAGCAATGAAAACCTCCAAAATGCTTTAACATCGCACTTGAAAATGAAGCACCAAAATAGCAAGTTAGTCAAAAGGACAACGTCCGCCTCTGCCAAGCTTGTATTAAAACAAACAAATGTTGAATTTTTATTTTCATTCCCCAACATTTTCTGCCAGAATTTTTCATTTTTCTGATCAATCCGCCATCTGATACCAATGTCCCAATCCTAGCTAGCCTGACAGACTAAGGTGGAAGCCCCCACCGACTAAAATCAATTGAGGCACTACGGACTTAACCTCGAATTAAGCAGTGACCAGTACAAGGCAAGCGATTTTCCGAATTTCGAATTAAACCGCCTTTTCCCAAACAAAATTACACGAATTCCATAGACCCAAACACGTGGGCAGTAACAGAATCTTCATTGTCCATAGAGACCGGAATCGGATCAAGTGATCGGGATCAAACTGTCAGAAGTTGGGGGCATAAGGACAGAGGGGATAAGGTTACTCGTTTACCTGGAATAGACGACGGAGATGAGAGGGAGGGAGAGGGTGCGAGGTTGGTGGAAGGTGGAAAGAAGGGGAGGAAGGGGAGGAGGAGGAAGGCGTGTCTGACTTGTGCTCACCGCCTCTTTCTCCCACGTCGCTCAGCAGATCGCCGATGCAAAGCAATGGCCCTCCCACGCCCCGATTCATCGTCGCTTCTTCTGTCTTCGTCTCTCGCACCCGCCCTGGCTCAGACAAACTCCGCGCGTGCGTAAAGGAGTAGCGACTCGCGATCCGTCGTAGGATGAGAAATAATGACTAAAGATAAAGTAAATAAAATAAAGAAAAAATTTTATACAAAAAAATAGATAATATTGTTTGAAAATACGATAATAAGAAGGAAAAGATAGAGTCGATAAGATAACTAATTATATCAATCTAAAAAGCGTAAGAAGAGGAAGAAACATAAGTTTTGGTAGCTGAGACGTTGGATGATGATATCAATTTGAGTGAAAATAGAGATAAACTTACTGATTTTTTTTAAAAAATACATTATTCGTAAAAATTATAAATTATAGTCAAAAGTAAAATTATTAAAAATACATTAAATCACGTGATCTCCAGAGGAGTGCACGCATGTCACGTTTATGTGACAATGTCGTCGTCAACATTTATACCGCTGAGGAATGGGCACCGAGAGATGGGTTTCAGGCTCGCGTATTTTGCTATCAAATCGGCAATCATCGGGGTGTCGAAACGCAGATATTTTCCTAGATCTTGAAGGATAAAAGGACATAGATTACATGTGAAAAAGGAAAATAGATTATCTGCAGCATACAGATGAATGTTAGTCTGGATTCAATGCTTTTGCGCCATCAACTGGTACTTAAATACATAATCATGAGAAAAAGAATGGATGGCTAATCACTTCTGAAACATGCAAATAGGTAGTGTTATTTCTTCCCTAAAAACATGTAACTATACAACTTCCTGAACCAATCAAAGGTAAACCGGAAATAAATTATAGCTCTTGCCTCTAGTATCATACCATGTCAATCTCCTCCATCATCACCAAACTCAATGCCAAGTAGATGACAGTCCCGAAATCTAGGTATCACCCAAGCACCATCCTCTCGATATAATTCCAAATGGACATCAGTTTCATCAATGCTCACTTTGCAAGGTCCCGTGACAGAATTATCAACCAACAGAGTGCAATCCTTATACACGCCTTCCTTTGGAGGCTGGTTCAGCATACATGACTTGGGAGCTGAGAACATATTTCCATTGCTCACGCAATTTCCTTTCTTTGCAAGAATCAGACGATGACTCCTGCCTAGAAGCTCCGACACATACTTCATGTCACCCTCAGCAAGAGCATAGCGTACACGAGTAGACGACACCTGACCCCTCTCCATCAAATCACAGCTTTTACTTCTTCCGTCAGGGGAGCATTGGTTTTTGTCCATGATGGAACTCACAATGTAGGAACCCAGACCATATTCCTTGCATAGTCTGACAAGCTCCCCTGCATCACCTGCAGCTTTATATCCAAATCGATAGTTCTCACCTGGCACAGAACTCATTATTTGCAAAAGTTTTGCATCCAACATGGCACTCATAACAGGATTTTTCCTATAAGAATTAGAAATGTGTAGTCTTCATACCTGCCACAACTCCACTTACTTTGAGCTCCTTGTATAACTTCTCAACAAATTGCCGTGGAGTAAGATGTCTAACATTTGCAAATTCGACTTCAAATTCAGTTGGAATTACATTGCCACAATATGGTGCCCATGAGGAAAGAACTCGTTTCCGATCACATTTTGCAACAATTGGTGCCCTGTACAGGAGTTAAAAGAGTCACATATTGCAAATGACATTGGTCAAGAACCTAGAAGCTAGGGAGTAATGCATCTTTCCAAGTAAAGAAGTGACCTTAGAACATGAAAAATTTTAACAGAATAGCACAGGGCTATGTGGCCACATAAATTGGGCTTTCCATGGGCTAGGCTAGAAGGAAATCTAACCATAAGCTTAGAAAGGAAGAATTTAATATTAAGAAAGCAAACAGATATAGCAGCTTATGATTTGCTAGGGGTTTTCTAGTCAGCCATCATGCAACACAAAGCCTTAGGAAAATAATTAGATTAAAAAAAGCTTGATGATGGGAGAGGAAAAAAGCATAAACTTGTCATACAAAAAGACTTGCCATAAGAGAAAATCATATGCCTTCAATTATTGAAAATCACTATGTCATGTAATGGTAATGGATTTTAGAGAATGAAAATATCTTTCAGAAAATTGGAAAGGGATCTGGGTAACAAGGGCATTGCTCTATCTTATGCTACAACAAAAAGGCTTCACAAAAAATATGCTTTGATGGTACAGTAAACATCAGATCCAGAGATTTGTTAGATTTTGCAAATAAACAGTTTACAGTTATTACCTTATCATGATTCAAAATCTCAAAATCCTACTCTATGAGAATCAGCCAGAAAACCAATGGTTGACAGGACAATAATATACAAGGGGAAGAGGAAATGATGGTGTGGACAGAAATATTTCCTATTCAATAGGTTTCTTTCACTTATGCTTAAATGGAAAATGGTCAATCACAGAGCAGAAAGGTGCAATGAGATTGATAAAACTGGAGACAATTATCTAGGATAAGGCTTCAATGATAATGTCCTTTACTTGCACTACTTGCACTGGCTAAAGGTTGGCAAGGTAGTCTTCCTAACAAGGAAACGTTGCATAATTAATAGATTGCAATTCAGTCAGGCAACAAAACCCTGCTGACCCATTTAATCCAAAAGCATGATGGCAGCTCTCATTAGAAACAGCCACAAAACAACCTTGACCCATCCACTGCTGGAGAATTGTTCATTTAAACCGCTTCACAGTCATCACTAAGTTTTCAGACAGGAGAACAGATCGAATTACAGTAATCCTCTTAAAGCTAAAGCTCTTGGCCTGATTAGATAGACCAACAATTCCAATAACAGCTACCTAGTGCACACCCAATAACCTATATTTCGGACTTCAATAGACATTGGATTTGGATCCAATTATCGAGAAACCAGAAGCGACAAGAAGCAGAGCAATGCTAGACCTAGCAATAAGTAATTCTGAGCACAGGACATGATAATCCTGTAAGAAACATGAACATGTTAACCCAATAACAGATGATAAAGTTGCATCCATTTGAAAGCCGCATTGGTAACCCTACCTGTGCTCCCAACCAAGTACTTCTGCCATTCCAACAAATGATAGGAGAAAAGGAACTCCTGCCTTTGATGCTTGCACTGCAAGTTCTCGATGGCCAATGTGAAGGGCATCAAACTTTCCCAAAGCTACAATGCCTCCTGTAAAATTGGAGGCATGAAGCACATCAAACCAACACTAAATTAGAAATAGAAATCTCCGTGGCAAAAAGAAATAATCAGTTGACCACCTACAAAAGGAGAAAGCTTTCAGGATGATTATGGTGATGAGGTTGGGGCCAGCCAAAGTGATATTAGCAAAGAAAATCATATCCTCATGAAAAATGATAAATTTAATTAAAAGCCATTTGCTGTGCTTGCACATCAGTAGATTCAGAAGCAGAAATAAGGTGGTAATAATATGGACCAGATATGAAACTTATAACTTATTTCTAATTTTTCATCCCTGTCTTCTTTGGGCCCTCAGAAACCTTCTCTTCTATGTTTTATACTGACAATTAAACTTTCCAACTGATAATGGAAGAAAATCAGAGACAAAATGAAACTGAAAACCAAAAACAAAGCGCGCTCAGTGAAAACCTGCTACAGGGGACAGTTGTCCAGGTGGAAATTCCCGATCGTCTTCCTGCTGACTTTGCACAATGAGAACTGAATCAAATTCTTGAATATGGATGAAGGAAACTATGCTGATAGATAACACTGGAATGAGAATGTCCAAGATCATTCAGCTTGCAACAAAGAAGAAGATATAGACATTGACGTATTTGCACAAGTGCATGATTACAGCCAATATGAATTAAATTCCAAATGAAGGGGTGATAACAGAGCATTTTTCTCATTTAAGGTAAAAGAAGCTTTAAGAAATAAAATAAAATAAAAACAGGTAGTTGAAGAATCATGTACTTTATTTGGTTGCCAAGAGATTGCGGATAATTGTTTCCACTTTAATTGAGTTGGGGGCTATCTCCCCATTCCAAGCGTTCATACATGTCATTAGCCTTTGTTTACTTGCTCTTGATTGAACAAGAGTTTCCAAATACACCACACCATGCACATTACATTGAAATGGCATCATAGCTGCTGAAATGGTTCTCACCATCCTCAAGGAAATGAGGCAATCAGCATATCAGGCAGGCGATGCTGATAATTGCTAGATCCTGCTCACAACAATGGCTGTCCATTTCTCTTATAATCAAGATGCCAGGCACCACATTTGCTAAGTTGTTCTTATGTGCTGCACATGCAACAATGCCCTGCACAGGAGCACCTACTAAACAAACAATCGTCTTTTTTGTATGAATAACTGAAGTGCCCTTGGTAGAAATGCTCCTTTTCCAAAAAGGAGATCATCTTCTTGGGCACAAGATGGTAAGTGTGATGCTAAAGATGGATGAAGAAAAGGTTAGGGCTATACAGGAATGGGAACCCAAACAAAGGTAACCAAGTTGAGGTCATTCCTTGGCTAGGTGAACTAATATCGGCGATTTATCAAGTGATATTCAAAGAGGGTGGCACCCTTAACTGATTTGCCAAAGAAGACTATATCATTGAAAACTCAACGCAGCTGCTCATTCAAAGGTCACCCATTTGAATTGCATAAAAACAAAACACTTGCAAAATCTTTCTTTAAGCAATTCGCGGCTTCAAGGAGCCACTGTTGGGTGTAAAGCATAGCAGCATCCATCACAGAATGGACCAGCTAACTACGAAATCAGTTGGACCATCAGAGTCCCCCAGTCAAGACTGCCCCGTGAGTAACAAGCTTATCCCACCGACAAAAGCACCAAAACCCTAGAAAAAAAATGCAAAATTTATACTTCCGGCAATCCAACAAAACTTCTAAGGGAAAAAAATTCTTCGGTTTGAGAGGAAAGTTCGAATGGAAACAGACCTGAAGCAGTCAGCGAGCATTGGAGAGTTGGGTTGCGAAGAAGGCGCTCGCGGAAAAGCCGCACCGATGCTTGTCTGCAGCAGTCTGCTGCTTCTTCGATATGGCCTATTCGCGTGACTCCGGTGAGAGAGGTGGAGACAAATCCGTAATTTCGAACATAAGCCTAGCTCGTAGCCGCGCCAGTACTGTGAAAAGCGGCAGCCACTTTCCATCCTCAACCCCGGAACCTCAATGGACCAGCTGGGGCGCGAGTAGCTTTCCCTAGAGAAGCGGAACGACGGGGCGCTCGCCTATCTCGACAGAGGAGCGTGTTCGCACTTCGCAGGGCAAAGATGGCACTTTTACGGCCAACGCTTGCCGAAGGCAATCGACGCCCCGTTGACACGCCGTTAACAGGGGATCAAATATAACTTTATTCATGAAATAAAATATATTACCTACCATTTGATGAACGGTTCAAATCACTTCAAAGTCTCCCGAAACCAGAATGGCTCGCGCACGTACCAACGTGGCCAGTCACAACAGCGGAAAGATCGCGCGACGTCGTTCGGCCACATTAGTATTGTATTTTTTTATTATTATTATTTTTTTTTTACTGAGAGGAGAAGGTCCAATATACTCTAGGATTTATGTAACCTGGCTAAAATATTTAAAATATAATTTATTTATTAAATTTTAAAAAAACTAAATAAAATGCTAAAATGATTTGAAGTAAATAAAATTTTACATTAATATTTTTATTTTTTTTAATTATTTTCAATTTTTAAGAATCATATTATATTACATATAATCTAATTGATTATATATTTTTTATTATTTAATAAAAAATAATTTTATTCACATGAAAGTGCTTTAAATGATAATTTTAAAATAAACCTTTAATTTTTATTTTCTATATCCCACGAATGGTTTTTTGTAAGAAATCAATAAATGAATAATTTTAAAATTATTTGAATTAGATTAATATTAAAAATATAAATTAGTTTCACTTTATCAATATTACATAATAAATTTATAATCATGATTATGCCTATTATGTATTCTTTATAACCAAGGTGCTAAACAAGACTAAGTAAGACTTATTTGTTCTTTTTGTATTAATCTAATCTATTTAAACTTTAAAAATATTTTTTTATATATTATCAAAAATAACCATAAAAAATATATAGATGAGCTATAGAAAATTATTATTATTATTAAATTTTATTTCAAAAAGATCATATGAGCCATTTGTATATTTTAAAAATATTTTTATTTACCTAATAATATATATAATTAGATTATATATAACAAAATATAATGTCAGCATTGTTCCTATAAGTTACAAAAAAATTAAAAAATAAAAATATTTACTTGATAAATTTATCTACTCTAAATCATTTTAGCATTCTATATACCTAACTTTTACATTTAACAAATAAATAATATTTAAAATATTTTTAAAAATTTAAATTAATCTTAAATTATATCTGACTATTCTTTGCCAAGAGTTAAAGAAAAATCATGTTTGATTAGACAAGGGTGGATAAAAAATTCATTGATTAAAAATTATTTTTTTGTTTATTTGAAATGAAAATATATATTTAACAAATTAGATTATATATAATATAATAATTCCTAAAACTCGAAAAAAAATTGAAATAATAAAAAAACTTATGCCTATTCGAAAGCATTATTATTTTTGGGATCCTGATCCATTATTAATTCAATGGAATCAATTGTTAGCAATTCTCCGGATAAAAGTCAGAATACGGTTCTTATGCGTGGTTTAATTGGACCTTGGACATGTAATAGTTCTGAATCGAATGACAGTCCCTTTAAAAACTTTTGTGATTGGGTTAGTCATACGCTTCACATGTTTTCGGCGATTCCACCAGCAACGGCTGCTGAAAAGCCTCACCCGGCAACGGCTTCCGACGCCATTGCGCGCTATAGGCTTTGAAGCCCTTGCTTGCTGCTGCGGGCCTGTATTGCAGCTTTGAGAGATCAGTATGTCTCTTTATCGATTCATCCCAGCAGCTTTCATGAACTCCTGCAACGCCCACATACTATTGATAGAATGGAAATCGACTGCCATATGGTCAGCATTTCTCCAGCCGGAGGGGAACAGGCTTCCGAAGAAGATAATAATGAAAGCTTGGCCGTGTTGAGATCTGGAAAGGCCACAGCAGCCAATAAGGCTGGATCCCCCGTCTAGCGTTCCTAAGAGCGGTCTAATCTCTGTGTTGGAAGTGGTCTTGTGTATTTGTGATCGTAATCCTGGAGTTGGTACCGGAGCTTCCGCAACGCGACGGATCTTACTCGGATTGATGGTGGTCTTCCCCACTATCCAGGTTCCAATAAAGCTCGGGTAGCTCTTGGACTGGGGCAAAGCAGAGCCCTGAACATGACGGTTCCCTACCGTGTGGGGATACACTGCCTCCGACATGCCAGTGTATCCCCACACGGTTATCATACGAGAAAAACGGCTTCCCCTGCGTGAATGCGTCCCAGGCTGGCCACGGTATCAAAAGAGATGAAATAATCAACTAAGGTGGGGTAAAAAATAATAATTAATTACCTCATATTTTATAATAGTTATTTGGGTTTCTCTCTTACCTGGTTATTTATGCTTCATTTTCAATTGGGATGAGGAGGAAAATATAACAAAAAGCCAATTTAAAATGAAAGAAAATATATAAATAAATCCATCCATTTACATTGAAGGGCAATAATAAAACTTCAAGTGGATTTGAACAGGTAAAATTGACTCAACATGTACATCATACAAAAGCAGCATGACTTCAGTAGCATGGCATAGTCAGATTTATCAATTCAAACCTCCCATTTTCCTCATCTAACTCATCATCCACGGCAACTTCCAACCTCAAGGGACTGTTCTTACCTTGTTGCAGCAGCATCTTCAGTAAAATCAACCAAATCCCATGGAAGTTTGGTGGTTTCACCCTATCCCCTGTAGCTTTTCTCAGCCGGGAACGTTTTGGATGCTGACCACATGACTGAGTGGTAGCTGCTTCTAGTTCCCAGGAAGCTTTTAAATGAGAAGCGATGGTTGAATCATCCCTGCTAGCAGGGCTCTGATTCCTTTGTGCATAGTAGCAGGCTTGAACGCTCTCCGCAGAAATGTTTCCAAAAAGTAATTCCGCAGCCTTGTTCTTGACAAGAAGTGGAATGTGTTCTGTATGGTCCCATACATATAACTGCAATAGTTAAAGAATGAGTAAGAGAGCTGCGCAGGGTTCATTTGAAGTCCTTCAAAGTGGCAGCCGCCAGGACCTGTTTCAGTTTACCCTGCTAGAAGCCACAGTTCAATGTGCATATAAACTCGAAATTTAACCAAGTATTTCTTTCTCATGCTAATGTAATTTTTTTCCTTCGTTTTGATAACATGCTAAAGTATTTGATTACAAATTCATGCATATCAATAAACAAATTTTCAAAAAAAGGAGAAAAAAAAACTAAGACAAATTCCTCCGTGTGTTCAGATTTGAATACCTTTTCATGCATCACAGATCGAATTGACATCAGTCCACTGCCAACTACATATTTAAAAGTGAAAATTCGCATCACCTTCTCACTCTTTCTTGGTTGAATGATTCTTCGTAAGTTACAAAAAACTCATCAACAGGTTCGGGATAATGGGGGGAAAAAATTACTGAGCAATATGCTCAAGGAAGTATATATTTTTAGATTTAGTGGGTAGCTCTATCCATGGCAACTGTTATTTGTTTTCTAGAAAATCCATGAAATTGTTTATAAGCAAACCAGTTCACTTATGCGCACAGGAAGAGTAGCATATGACCACCATGGCCAAAGATGACACCAACATGGTAAATTACTTAGTTGAGAACTCTTTCATTATTAATTTATGTGATAAAAAAAAGGAGAGAATATTACAGAAAGTTCACTCCAGATGGTAGCAAGAGATGAGTTACTCACCAGAAATGGTCTATATATTAAGGAAATATTGTGAACATGATCACAGTTTTTCTGACAATAGAAAGAAACCGTGTTTTGATTGAATGGAGACCTGTTGCAACCAAAGTTACTAATCATTACAGAAGAAAGGAAACATTGTACAGAAAATCCAAAATAATATAGAGATTAAACAATTAGCAACATCTTCCAACATCCCATAAAATTATGGCAACTCACCTACTATCCTGAAAATCACAGTGAAAACAATGGTGACAAACAGAATTCAACAAAGACACTTCTCCATCCTATCAATGATCAATCATGTGATGGCCACCCATTTGATTGTCAGGATTGACCAAAGAGTGTAATTGTTGGATTCTGATCCATCTACTATGGGTCAAAAATGTTCCTTCTCACAAATTTGTGCCACATCTCAGGTAAATTGAGTTGTCACATTTAGGAAATGACAGAAATGCCTACAGTAATCTCTGGTCAGTTTCTATTGAAGTCCTGCATGTGCATACCGAGAATCAATAGGAGAACCACATGACTTGCAACCTGCACAGGTAAGATCTTGGACAACATTATCATCAGCCATCATACACAGTCTCTTACTAAGAAACATCTTTTCTTTCTCCAATTCATCATTAGGCTTCCACATAAATGGTAGAAAAATTTCACCAATGCATCCGTTAAAGGTTACATTACAAGAATTACTTATGCTTAATACTTCTGATATTGATATGCAATCATATGATTTGCTTTCTTCCTGAGACTTCCAGTTTTTTCGTGCTATGACGTTTTTGCCCTGAAGAAATCGTGAAACATGCAAACGATACAATTAGAAAAGATTATTAGGGCACGGGACTACTAATGTACTGAGAGCAACTGAAATAATGAGTACAACATGAAATTTCACAGGTTTGCATTCTGCTTAAAACATATAATTTTGAGCACAAGGAAAAACTTCACGATGCAACATAAAGAATGAAAGCATTAACATTCAGTTCAAGCAAAGCATGTGTTTTGGTGAACAAGGTGATTCATCTGATGAACCATGCCCCAAAATCTCCCACAGTGGAAGACTAATCTGTCCGATCTTTACCTTAAAACATGGAATGCTGTCCAACTTCCTTTACACATGCCCATCCCAATTTGTCCCATTTTTACCTGAAAACATGGACTGCTGTCCAATTTCCTTTCCACATGCCCATCACCAACCAGAAATAGAATGGTTAGGATTTTTCTAATTGGAAGGTTTGGCATCAAGTCTAATGGCAGGGCCAACCAGACCAACAGTCTGAAATGTCAAACCTAGTGTCCAACTAGTACAAATTGAAATTTCAATAATGGCTTCCATGTGAAGAAACAAATAAACTTCTCAAAGATAACAAAAGGAGTTTTTTCACGCAATATTAAAGGCCAAAACCAAAACATATGGCATCTGACTACATAAGAAGAGAAATGTAAATGACTGTTCCAGTCAATTTGTGCCAAACTTGAGGTGATAATGAGAGGCTACAAGGAATACCGAAAAGGAAGGACTTTGTTGGACATTATTAAGCATCAATCCAGTTTGCTGCACCCAACGTATCACCTTCTTTAGCTTCTCTTTTGTAGTTCTTCCCACTAGACACTGTCCTAGCAACTCATCTGCATCTGCATGAATGCAATCATCAAGAGTATTTTTGGACTATACAAGAGCAAAATATCTAAAGACAGTCAATAGATTAGACCAAAATACGACATATGCCCAACCCCATTATCATTCTTTGTCACTGCACATCCCATAAATCACATAAAAACCTATTGACAGTGACTAGCTTTTAGCATAACTCAAATTTGCAAACATTATAGTAGTATGTAACCAACAGCTCCCCATGATTCCAAAAGATGGTCGGAGACTAGGAAATTACCCTTCAAGGCAAGCAACTCAAAAGGATGGATAAGCTGCAGCAAAGATGAACAATGGACAGTGGAAGCCTCCAGTGCATCTTTAAACTTTACAATCTTAACATCTGGAGCAACAGAAACACAGTCAGAGTTCAAGAAACAACAACAAGGGATGCATTGCAAGGAAACAGACAACAAACTATTTAAATATTAAATATCACAGCCTCCATCTCTTCAACACGGAAGTCTAACAGGAGCTTTTTAACATAGAAGTATGGTGAAGCAACTATTCGAATGTCATTCCACCTTCTCCTAGTATACACCACAGATGCAAACCGAGTCACTGACTGCACAAACCAGCAAACCATCTCGGTGCATTCAACCTAATGCATCCGACTACTATGATTGGAACTTTGAAATTCCATTGCTGCCAATGACAATTCTCCCAAAAATCAAGTGTTTGTTTGTTCAATAAATCTACAAATCAGACATTGAAAATTACCACCACGGGCATGGCACATGTGAGAAGCTTTCTATTTTAGAGAATTAATAAAGAGACATGAATCCTTACTTTGTATCAAGACAACATCACCAGCACATATCTTCAACCCCAAATGTTTCTGCCATATAGAAACAGAGAAGTAGTGCCTCGTATCATCGCCAACCTGAACATCAGTCTTCAAAAGCCCTCCTCCTTTGGGTGTTTTAAATCTCTGAGGAAGAAAGCATCAGAAGCGTTGGTCGATCATCCGTATGTCAGAGACAAACCGTTAATCAGTGAAGCCAGAAAACGTTTAACGGATGCATAGTTTCAGCCGAGTATCACAGTACCCTGTTAAATCAGAACTGCATTAGCCGTTTGGATGCTCAGCTGAGTCGAACCGACGCGCTTCAGCAATCGAGGTACGACTACGAGTCGCCTCAAATTTGAGATTCTGCTGTGGAAGAAATAGCAATTTGGTCGAATTGAGCATCCAAACGCGGCATTCGTTCGCTGTGTTTTTCATAGAGAGTCAAGAATCAAAGCAAGATAGACGTAGATAAAGCGAGACCTGAATGGGACGAGACCTGTGAACGAAAACGAGGAGCTGGACATAGTCGCCAAGGTGAGAAGCCGCTTGCGAAAGATCAATCAGCGGTCCATACCAATCGATTGCAGCCATCTCTCTCTCTCTCTCTAATTCAGAGCCGCGATTTGTAGTGCCGCCTTCCTGGAGAGCTTGGGAAGATTGGGCGCGAAACCACGCGTGTGCAAATGCCCGCCACACGCTTTTGCAGCTGAGAGCCTGAGAATATAGCAGGCCGGCGAGCCTCAAATCCATGTCGACCAATACGGGCTTGGTCCAACAAGAACTTGCCCAGCTGGGAGGAGTTCATCGGATTGCGACGTGACCTCAAGAGCAGGCTCGTGTACGGACAACAGGGCTCGCTAGGCTAAAGGAGTGGGACCCACCCTAATGTATTTGTATCGGTTGGACTGTCCATGTACTTCTTGATTGGGATGCCATGTGCCGTGTTGTATTTCCGATCAGATGAATGTGCAGAAGGGATCGGATTCGCATTTAATTGGACCCCACAAATCGATGCATGAAATCACAACCGCGATGCTCTGATGGGGCCCTGAGATTAGCACGGTGCGGACGTCTGCGCACGTTGCCTCCAGCGCCCCACGACCGGGTCAGCTTGGCCATTGCAGATGTGAATATGCCAAAATCAATTGGCCGAAAATGACCTTGTTGCCTCCATTTTCTAATATCAGAATGAATGATTCCATGGCACCACTTGGGCAGCAAATCTTACTATTTTCATCCACCACGTTATTTTTAAATTTATTATTATTATTAGATCAAGTCATCTGTTGTACTTATCTCCAAGCATTTTTAATTGATGGTGGAATTTCAAATCAAAACTCCACTGGCAGTTAAAAAACGCATTTCTCATGTGTTGAGGCGCATTTAGGTTTTCAACCCATTCCTCGTTGCCACGGCCCACCGGTTCCAGGTTTCGACGTTGACTTAGAAATATTAATTAATCCCCGAATATTGGGTCAGGGAATTCAAACATGGTGACCCAGAGCTAGGAAGTCATTTTCCCTGTTCAGGCACTCGCGCAATGCCAAAAAAGGCTGAAGAATTTCTTCTGCTTTGAGCAAAGATTAGTTGCCTTCTGCGGTTAAACGCCGCCTCTCGTTTCTGTTTTAAGATAGACTTTGGTGTCTAAGACCGGCATTAAACTGCTAGTAAAAAACAGTATTCGGTGCAGATTTATTTGACTGTAAGGAAAAATTGACCGACTCTATAAAAACTTGCGGATGGTGGCATGTGGTCCTGCGTTTCTTTCTTCCAATTTCTATCCACTTGTGCGGTCGACATTTGGAATGAAAATAAAGGGTGGGTTCATTTGACTTGTTGTTTATTGAATGATGCCCTGTAAATTTATATAGAATTCAGGCAGATTGAGTTGAATTTTAAAAACGATGACGTTATCTGGCGTCTATTTATAATGGGAAAATTAAGTTCTGACAACTTAAGTTATTGTGCAGCCATCAATTCATTCACCAGCTCATCCCTGTTACGAAATAGTCACAAACATGCCTAAATCACCTCATAGATCAAATTAAAAATGAGTAGAGAAAAACAATAGAGAATAAGGAAAAATATCAATAGGGAATCATAAAATCATGTCATCTTTTCTATCATATTGGACATCCCTGAAAAAGGCTCCACGCATGGGAGTCGGCAATCCATGGGGCCAACCAGGCAAACGAACGGCGACAATCAAAGAGAAGAGCGGCGTAGGTAGGCCTGGAAATGCAGGGCGAATGCGCCTTGCATTGGTTACTTGGGTCTGACCTGGGCGGTTGACTCTGGTGATGTTGCATGGATGTCCATGTCGCAATGTCAGTGCAATGAAGGTCAACCCATTGGCTCCGCTGGCGATGCGGATGAACCCATATTTTTCTAATCACCCGCTTCGGTTAAAATGGCCCATCTATTGACAAATGCTTCGCGGACGGCCCGGCTTCCGTCTGGGGTCGCGTAATACTTACGCGAGCAATGTCAGAAAGTTTGTTAACGTGGCGAAAAGATAAATCACGAAATACAAGCCAACTAAAAAAATAAAATTAAAATTACGTTGGAGACTTGGAATACGTTGATGATTAAAAAAATAAACCTGATTATTAAAAAAATAGAGTGGAAGGATAATTATTGATCTGGATAATTGTGAGCGTTCGGTAAGTGTAAAAAAAATATTATCAGCCTTACAAATTTTGATATTTGATTTTTGTTTATTTTGGCTATGTCTTAAGGGAAATAATTCAATATTAAAGAATTAACCTCTATTTAGAAAATGTGTATTTTTTTACGGTGGGGACGAAGCTAAAATTCATCTAAAATGTCATGGCTCATGGATGCTAACCAGGAACTACTTTCCACTCCTTTTCTCCAGCCCGAGGTCTCTTTCTTGGATAAGAAAACCTCTTTCCCCCTCGCCACACTCCCACTCCGAGCGACATTGTCTTCTGACTCTTCTCCAGTCTTTTTCCATTTTAAATCCCTTTCCTTTCCTCTTTTTCCCTGTCCCTTATTATCCCGTTTCCTTGAAAAGGTGGAATTTCTTACCCAGAGCCCATGCGAACCCAGAGTCAACTTTAGAAAATCTTTGCTCTGAATCAGACCTCAGCATCCGAGCAAACCATCCAATACCGCCTAAATTCTCGCGAGGAAAACGTGGCGGTCTAACTGGTTGTTCCTTGCATGCCGGTTCCATTCAAACAGTGGGAACTACCCTAGCGTACAATGTATATTTATGTATGGAGTTACGGCTACGACACCGGTAAAGGACTTGTGCAGAACTTAAAACCCAACCTTCTGCTGACCGGATCTTCAACAAATGGG
Organism: Pouteria campechiana; assembly: GCA_036873735.1. Classification (NCBI taxonomy): domain Eukaryota; kingdom Viridiplantae; phylum Streptophyta; class Magnoliopsida; order Ericales; family Sapotaceae; genus Pouteria; species Pouteria campechiana. The sequence goes on from JAYJMB010031440.1 coordinate 24,171, forward strand.
CGGTGAAGGTGGACCCCCTCGTGGACACATCCGCCGACCATAAGCTATCACAGTATTCTTATTTCATCAAATACACTTCAAGACATGACTATTACCATATTTTATGATTTAGATTAACTGATAAAATATTAAACACTCCAAGATTTTATTCTTATTTATCAAAATTATTAGCTAATATTAAAAATAAATATTCTGTGGATCAATCAAGAGAAGATAATCAACATCTGCAAATTTTAAGTGAAAATAATTGGTCTGATAATATTAAAAAAACATAAGACCACAACTGCGTTTATCAATCACGTCGACGCGATTAAAATGCCGTTCCGTTTTCTCCCGGCTGCCATCTCAAACGGCGTGGCTATCCACGCATCTTCAGTACACGCGGGAATTCTGTAGACAGGGTCAACGCTCCCGAGGAGAAACACAGGCTTCCTTTTCCGCGTCCATCGTCCCTTCCCTCCCTCCATCTGCTCCCTCCATCCGACTGCATGGAAACCATCTCATTATCCGCCACCCCAGGCATCCTCTTATGCTACGCACTCCTCCTCCTTATCGTTCACCCCTCCGCCGGTAGACTCTTCAACCAGTTTGTCTATCCAAACTTCACAGCCTCCAACTTCAAATTCATCGACAACACCGGCGCATTTTTAGCATCGCTAAACGGCACCTTCGAGGTCTCCATATACAACCCCTACCCCCAGCACTCCTCCTCCTTCTACCTCTGCATCCTCCACGTGGCATCCAACACGGTCATCTGGTCCGCCAATCGCGACCGGCCGATCTCCTCCTCCGGATTCATGAACCTAACCCCCAGCGGCATCTCCGTCCACGACAGCAACGGCACCCTCGCTTGGTCCACCCCGACGTTAAATTCGGTCGTAACGGCGTTGCGTCTTTCGGAAAGCGGGAAACTCGAGCTGCTAGATCGATCCAACGGCTCTCTTTGGTCGACCTTTGATCACCCGACGGACACGATCGTGATCGGCCAGCCTCTTCGTCCAGGAACAGAACTCTCGAGCTCTGTTTCGGACTCGGATCCTTCCAGGGGAAATTACAGACTCCAGGTGAGCAGTCAAGACGTCGCCCTACAGTGGCTTGGCCAGCAGTACTGGCGGCTGTCCATGGATTCTCGGGCATTCAAGAACTCGAATTCCGCCATCGATTACCTCCAGCTGAACCGCACCGGTCTGTATCTGTTAGGCGGCGGCCGCGGCAGCATCGTTGTCTGGCATTTGTCGTTGCAGCTGACGGACTTCAGCTACGCGAATCTCGACTCCACGGGCCGACTTAGCGTTTACAGCGTATCCAACGGCAATCGGATGGTAGTATTCACGGCGCCTGCTGATGGATGCCTTCTTCCTCTCTCCTGCGGCCAACTCGGGCTTTGCGAAGATACGAACGGATTATGTTCTTGCCCCGCCGGCTTTGGTCCGTCGGATTCGCAGAACCCCAGCAGCTGCCTGCCGTTGGGTGGCTTTGACTTCCCGCCGCCTGGTTGCAGTTCCGGTCCTTCGATCACGTATGTGAAGCTCCAGGACGGTGTTGGCTATTTTGAGAATGCCTTCTCAGCGCCAGCAGCTTCAGGCATTGGATTGTCATCCTGTCAACATCTCTGCTCCAAGAACTGCTCTTGTGTAGGATTCTTCTACACCCATTCTTCTTCGTCTTGTTATCTGATAAAGGACGTCATGGGCTCTGTTTCGAGAACCAGAGATGGGGAAGATGAAGGCAAAGAGGGCTACGTTAAGATGGTGATCCGATCGACGCCATCGGTTCCAAATTCATCCGATGCTGGCTCCAGCTCATCGGGTAGAAATTTGCCAATAACTGCTTTGGTACTCTTACCTTGCACCGGCGTCTTTTTGCTGGTACTTTTGGCGATGGGCTTTCTTTGGTGGCGGAGATCGAAAGCATTGAAGATGGCCGTAGTAAAATTAGGACGCCCCAACTCTACTTCTTCGTCGGACGATTCATTCTCGATCCCAGGATTGCCGGTGAGGTTGAAGTACGAAGAATTGGAGGCTGCAACCGAGAATTTCAAGACCCAAATTGGGTCGGGAGGGTTTGGGGCGGTGTACAAAGGAACACTGCAGGATAAGACGCTTGTCGCAGTGAAGACGCTGAGCAATATTGGGGTTCAAGGAAAGAGAGAATTCTGCACAGAAATTGCTGTGATAGGGAACATTCACCATGTCAATCTTGTCAGGCTGCGGGGATTCTGCGCACACGGACAGAAGAGGCTTCTGGTTTACGAGTACATGAACCGCGGATCGCTTGATCACTCTCTTTTTGGGCATGGCCCTGTTTTAGAGTGGCAGGAGAGGATGGATATTGCTCTCAGGACAGCTCGCGGATTAGCATATTTGCATGATGGGTGTGAGCATAAGATCATTCACTGCGATGTGAAGCCAGAGAACATTTTGTTGCATGATCAACAAGTGAAGATATCTGATTTCGGGCTTGCGAAGCTGATAAGCCCGGAGCAGTCGAATCTCTTCACCACCATGAGAGGGACGCGTGGGTACCTTGCCCCGGAATGGCTGACGAATTCTGCCATATCAGACAGGACCGACGTGTATAGTTATGGAATGGTCTTGCTGGAGTTAGTACGCGGAAGGAAGAACTGCTCTGTTCAGGGGCACACCCGGAGCACTGATGAGGAGAGGAGTGATCGATTGTCCAATTCCTCATCTGGGGCTGCTTACTTCCCGCTATTGGCATTGGAAATGCATGAGCAAGGACGATATCTGGAGCTAGCCGACCCGAGATTGGAGGGGCGGGCAACGAGCGAGGAGGTGGAGAAGCTGGTGCGAATTGCGCTCTGCTGTGTTCACGAGGAGCCTATGCTGAGGCCTAGTATGGCGAATGTGGTGGCCATGTTGGGAGGAGCGATTCCACTGAGTGAGCCGAGGCTTGAATCTCTCAACTTCTTGCGATTTTACGGAAGGCGGTTCACGGAGCCAACGGCGCTTGATGGGAACACAGACAACAACGGGCAGTTGTATCGGCTGGGTAACACGTCGGTGACGAGCTCTTCAAGTGGCACACGCGCATCTCTCTCTTACCTGTCTTCGCAGCAGGTTTCAGGGCCAAGGTAGCCTGTCGAAGCTGTCGTTTTGCTCGACTAGTGGGAAAATGTCAGGGTTAAAGAAGAGCTGCTGGGCGTTACACGAGTCACTTACCCATGTCTGTTATTTTGGAGGCAAGGACAACTTCATCTCGTTGGTTTCCAGGAAGTCCTGTTTTGTGAAATATTGTAAATGAAGTCTGGGAAGTTCTGCCACAAGTCGACAACAAGACATCCAATATGTGAAGATCTGAGTACCGTTTTCCTTTTTTCCAATCTTTTACTTACATGTCTAGAAACTTAGAGATTGGTGGGTAAAGTATCCAATATGTTCTTGTCAATGTCCACGGGCTTGATTTGCTTTTTCTTTTCCCTTTTTCCTTTTGTCCTTTATACACCGTTTGAATATATTTTCCTCGTATTATGAACAGCAACCTTCGTTCGTTTGGATCTTCGAATGTCTGCTGTTGAAGTTCAAATATCAGCTATGCAAATGTTGAAATCGTCTCAATCAACGGGAAATCGTTATTGTTCTTGAATAAGTAGTAACTAGGTGCTTTCAGTGCCGTCCACTCCATATTCGGCTGCTTTATTCGAGTATTGCCACGCTAGTCTCGTCATGAAGCTCCTTGATAGAAACCGTTTAGCTGGAGATTGCATTTCCAGAGATGGGCACCGACCGTCACATCAAAATCAAACAAACCTTAAATTTCTAGGTAATGGTTCTGCATTCTCGGTGGATGCGTTTGGTTGTACCTGGGCTTTTATTTTGAGTGAAGTTGGATTTAGGATGCGTTTGGATACATGAATGCGACGGTAGCATCACATTCACCTAAATCACGCGCTTCGACAATTTTATTTTATTTTGACTGTTATCTACATTTTAAAATATCAATCCCATAATTTTCATTCTCATTTTTTTATTTTATTGATATTACTCTCTTTCCATTTCCTCCCGTTTCTCCCGTTTCGCTTTTTGGGCTCAACGGTTTAAAAATGTGCTGGCCCTTAATGGGTTTGCCGACCATGTACTGTCTTTGGGCCTTTCTTCTTGCTTCACTTTCCCACGCACTCCTATCGGATCTAACCATGGATCAGAGCCGTTCGTTTGTCTCGTGATTGCATGATATCATCTACGGTCAAGATCATCTTCAACGGTGCATCGCCCACACATGTGCAGTGCAACTCCGTTTCGTAGATATGGACCGATTTTCTGCGGCCGCCAGATGAACGGTTGGAAATTTTGGTGACGTGGCATTTATTCTTAACGTGTCTAACCACTGGGCACCGACCAGAAAAATCCAGGATTTCCACACGGTCACGGCCTAGGAGTCCAAAATATTACGTGCGCGCATGAAATGTTATTTTGTAATCGCGTCCATCCACAAGCTTGTCATCTCTTATATCGATTTCAATAATATATATATATATATATATACATCTTATCTTAAATTTCTAATTAAGAATAATAATTTAGAACAATTCATAAAAAAGTCTCTGAACTGTATTTAAGCTATAATTTATTGAGAGGAAAAAGACTTTATGAATAGTTTCCATTTGATGAATGATTGATATCTTTCAAATTGCCTGTTATCATATGTGAATGGCAAGCGCGCAACTTCTAGAGCGCTTACTGGCGTGGGTTCAAGGGTCATTTCCTATTTGCGCTGGGTATTTACCCTGAGGGAATACCGACGACCTCATCAAAGTCGCTTCCATGGCTTACGTCGAAAAAGGTACGGCTTCTCTCCGTCTCAGATCTTCATTATAATTGGAATTTCGGATCACGGATTTATTATTATTATTTTAACTTTTGGAACTGGAATTTGGAATTCTTTAGACTTATCGTAAAATTCTAGCTTCTTGTTAGAATCGGATCGATATTCGTGAAATCGATTGAGGAATTAGAATTGGAACTGTAATCTTTTAAGATCTTGATGCTTATAATTCATTCCGATTTTTCATCTTTGGTTCGATGCGCGAATTTCTGGAATCGACGCTGACGGAAAAACTTGTTAGGGCAAATAATGGCAATTCTGAATTTGGACATCTATTTCATTGATTGAAATATGATGTTTATGCCATGTTTTTGATTCACACACTACTTTTTCTTTAATGTTTTGATGTAATAATTCGTTTCTTTCGAAAGAAATGAGCTAGCTTGTCTCCAGGGATGTGTTTTCTGGGAATTATTGGAATTGGAATTTCATTGGATTGTTTATTTTTGGGTGCGCACTTGAGATTCAGAGATGCCGATGGATCACTCACTTTGGCTGTTTGTGCAGGACAGAAGAAAGACATGAATAGCCCCAGTTTCTAAATAGTCAAAACAAGTCTTTCCCGGATTCTTGATAGTCCAAACATGCAGAATGTGGAACCTTTGATCCTTTTATCCAACTTAATTTATATGAAGAAAATATTTGCATTGCCAATTTTCTCAAAACAATCATAAATGAAGCTATTTTTCAATATATTTCTCTCTTCCATTTGTAAGAAGAGACTTTCAGGCAGAAACCAGAAGGCATAACATTGTAGCAACCAGGTAAAACCCTGGTTTAATGAACTCAAGCTATAACCTTTAGAAAATACAGGGATAGCAGAAAATTGTTGAATCGCATATGGTTATCAATAGCCATAAGTATGAGAGCATGTGATGGCATAAACTCACAAACTTAAGTGGTCTACAAATGTTTTTTTTTTTCCAAGAAAAATCAGGGAGATGATGGAGGGGGAAGCGCTGGTGGTGTATTAATTGAGGTATATATGTGCATTTTTTTACAGTGATTGACATTGTTGTTTGACAAACAATGAGAGACCAAGATGGTGTAGTAGTTGAGGTTTGGAAGTGCATATAGGTATTTATTTAACTTAGTTGACATTGCTGTTTGACAAATTTGCTAGATTGATGCAAAAGCTCAAGTGAAAGAGGGAAAGTATTACTGCACAAATTTATTAGAATAAAGCATATATAGAAAGTTGCACAGGCTACTTTGGAACTACACTTATTGCCCATACCATGAATTAGAATTCACAATAGAAAAAAATAGAGATAATGATTAAGGAGTAGAGGCTGACAAAGAAAGGGATATAGAGAGGGTATTTACCCTTATTTTGATTGACGTAAAATAGAAAGAAATGTAAAAAATGATGTAAAAAAGTGTGTAGTTTGCATCCAAAGAGACCATTAGTGTTATATACAGAGGAACCATGGTGTATGGTAATTGCAATTGACATTTTTGAGATAAGTGAAGGCAAAAACACTAAGAAAATGGGAGGACAACTTAGAAATTGGAGGAGTCAACGTTGTTGGTGGTAAAGTGGATCAATTGATTGATAGGGACTGGTGCCCTTTATTGATTTATATGGAAAATGGGGATGCTAATAAAAATGTTTTGCATAGAATTTAAGTTGGGTGGAAGAAATGGAGATGTGCTTTAAGAGTTTTATACCTTATAAGGAAAATTATTCAATGTACCAGGGGTACACCATGTACCCCTTTTAATTTTTTCTAATTTATAACATTTTGGTAAGATCCAATTCATTCGTCTTATTATCATATGTTATTTTATTATCCCAAAAATATCTTCATAAAAAATTGGAGTGGATCACACAATAAATGTAAACTTAAGAAATTATCTAAAAATACTTTTTTAAATATTGAAGCCTATAGATATTCTTAATTTAAATAAGCTTCAATATCTTGGGTAAATAATTCATTTTTAAGTGCAATGGTCAATTTGGATCTTACTGAAACATTATAAATTAGAAAAAATAAAGGTGTTTGTGGTGTATCTTGGGTGCATTGAATAATTATCCTTTATGCAATTATTACAATTATTGGGCACCAATCCAAACTAACGTAAAATTCTATAGAGAAACTTAAAGACTTGTCATGCTTAACAAAGTGTAATGCTGAGCTGTCAAAGGATAACATGCTTATAGGGTGATCTTAGCTGAAATGTAAATGCTGAGATGGATGAATTGTAGGAATAAGATGGCTAAAGTTAGGCATTAAAGAATTTGAATTAATATAAAGGAAGTGTAATAGCTAATTAGTGGACTTAGGTGATTTGATAACATGCAATGGAGAATAAGAACCATATGAATTAGTAGTTCAAGTTCAAGGGCAAAAAAGCACTAGGGGAAGACCAAAAGAGCTATTGCATATTTCCAATTGGCTTGTTTGCCATAAGGGCATGCATTAAAGAGGAGAAAATATGGTTTAATGCTCTACAATCAACATTTGAACCCCAATTCTCAGTATCAGTTGCATACACCATGTCATTGGACTGAAAAGCATAAGAAAGTACCATACAGAGATCGTGACAAGGTGAAAAGAGCGTCAACGAAGGAATTAACCTGCAGAAAGTAGAGGATATGTGGTCAAGATCCTTTCTATAGCATACCCATGAGTCTGTAGATCACAGGCATGTTAAATCACATAGAATTGTTGTACTTATCTTTAGAACATATGGTCAGAGATGATATTAGTTCACCATCATCATAATCTGTGCCCAACATGTGGGAATGTATATTCTCATAAGAAGTTTTTATTACCTGAAATCATTGCTTTTGAGGTCATAAATGTTAATTTAGTCTGAGGGTGAAATTCAAAATTGGATATGGAAGATATGCCTCCCATGTCTTGCGGAAGCTAGAACTGGATGTCAGTGCAAATGATCAATAGAATGGTTCAAATACTAGGAAACAATAAACCCTATAGGGAGTTCCACAATATAAGGATTATCCAGTGTTGCTCCACTAGATGGGGATGCTGTGTCACATTGGAATTCCCATCATGAGAATCCTTCATCGAGCAAGGTTTTTTTCCCCTTTTGTGGCAAACAGTAAATACATCGTCTTTCACTGAATCATTATAATTAATAATAAATTGCCATATTTTAAGAGGTTCAAGCAAGCACTCTTTTTGAGGTAATGTGCCGGGAGTTTTATTTGGTCTAGAAGCATAATCCATGGAGGTGATTTATTTCAATATTTGTGTACTACAATTTTTAACCCTTTGGAGTTTGGATTCATTATATAACCTTATTACTAGTGAACTAGAATAAATTTTCCTTGTGTTTCTCAATGGAGCTTCTTGTTAAATGGCTATTTGTTTTACATGCCAAGGTGATGGCTTCTAGTGAACCATTAGTTGTGCAGTTGTGGCAGTTTGCTAGGGAAGTACCTTCTATTCTGCTTGAATCTTATTGTCCCTGGATCCAAATTTGAATGAAGTGATGGGAAGGATGATTGGTGATATACACATTTAGAGATGTTGATCTGAAACTGCTGGTTGTTCTCCAGTAGAGCTTATAGAAAGATTTTAATGTCTAGGCTGTGTTAGGGCATATATGGCATAACCAATCAGGCCTTTTTTGGCATAAGGCTGGAAACTTGATCAGTTGTAAATGGAGATATTTGAGCATTCCAAGAGGTGATTGAAATATAATGTAACAGTGTGCTATTTATGATGGAAAGGTGGAAATTAGTTTATATATGCTCATAAAAAAAGAATCAATGCATTTCATTTTGGTTTGTAGTTGCATCATAAGCGAAGCTACCAAGCAATGCACTTCATTGTTCTTCATACTATTTCTGAAAAGTCTGTGTGTTCCTATCAAACTCTAAGAGATGAGAGGTAACTTTCATCTGTGTTCCTATCAAACTCTAGGAGATGAGAGGTAACTTTCAGATCAAACTCAACTATGAATCCTCCTAATGATCACGACTGTTGTCATTTTGCATGGGTGTCTGATCAGTTGCTTTCAGAGTTAATGGTAAGTTGAGGAGGATATGCTTTCGCTTGATGAGAAGTTTCCACTAATGGTGACTGCTAGCTGATTTGAGTGAGAACACTTCTTTTGGTGCTTACACCTTGTGTGGCGATGCAGGTTATCAGGTTTCCCACATGCATAAGTTTAATGGCCAAAGAGTTTTGGTTGGCATGCATATTAGATGGGGGCACGCATCATCATGTCATGCCAAGCTAGACCCCAAGAAATATACACTTTTTGCATATTATAAAAGTAATTGTAATAATAAAATATAAAGAAATTTGTCAATTGATAAGAATCAACTAATTGCACTTGTACAATTTTAATGTGTCGCCTACTTGACAAGTGGATCTGCCTGGTTAAGGCTATGAGTTCACATATGTTACCCTGTTTACGCTTCGCAGGCCTTGTTTTGTTTCATGAGAGTGGATTTAGCACTCATTTCAACTTTAGAGATAAACTAGTAAAAACGGTTGCATGTATGTGAAGAAATTTCTCATATGGGGGAAGATGGAAGATGTTTATTGTAGGAAGCTCACTCCCATATGAAATTCTATATTGTTAAAGTATGTACTGGAGTATTGTCATTTGGTTTGTGGTCATGTTTTAAGTGATCCCTTTCTTAAAGGTCTTATGCAATTGGCGTGTAATTTGAGAAAAGATGGAAAAAAGAAAAGAAGAGCCCATTCATTTTCAATTTTTGCAACATTTTGAGCAATTTTATTTATATATTCCTTGAATTTAAACCATATTAATCGCCATTATTTTGTGGACTATATTGGAAGCTTGGGTCTTTGAATCTTTTGAGTTTCTTGGGGAAGGTCCCTTGAATTGTTCTATCTTATCATGCAAACAGGCTGGAGGGAAAAAAAAAATGATCTGTCATTAGACGCAGTTCATGAATGAGATTCGTGGAAATGGCTTGCTAGTTTTTCAATCACTCTAGAGACTTTCTTGTGTCCTCTACAATTTCAGGTTTAGGATTTCCTCTGGTGTGTTTGGTAATGAGGAAAAGTGGGTGGTGTAAGAGTTTTTTCATCCTTTTCCATTACCTTTTTTACGTCTTTTGATGTGATTTGACATCTTAACAATCCTATTTTTTCATTATTACCTCTATTTTCAATGATTATTTTCCATCTTTTCATATAAAAAGCCCATTTATTTTTTTTTTCAGTTTATTTTTAATTATTACCCTCAATTACATCAAATCATTACCCTCACTTTATTTCCTTGTACAGTAATGTATGTACCTCATTAACTTTGTTGGGCTGCTAGATTGATTTCTCACTTGGAAGGAATGAGGTCATATTACTTTGTATATTTGTTCAGGTGTTGTGAAGTCCAAACGATCAATATGGCGACTGAGCACAATTACCGACTTCTTTTGGGCAATAGTGAACTTCATTGGCGTTTTCTTTGCAACATTATTCTCGGTAGACATCCATACTCCCTTGCCTATCTATTGGTATTTTTGGATCATTTTAACGTTTATCAGTGAGTGGAAAACTAACGAATACCTCTTTTATTTGATGCAGATGGAAAAATCTGACGAATACAAAAGGAGGTCAGGAGCCAGTAAGAAATGGGACGGTGGTGGTCCTGGAGGTGGTGGTGGTCCAGGAAGCGGACCATATGGCGGTGGGCCTCGTGGTCCACCTCGTGGGATGGACAATGTTCGAGGGATTGACCACAGTAAGTTTGTGGGAACTCTCTTATTTATGCCCTTATTACTACCATTCTTCGGTACTCACTTAGTCGTCTATCTTCAGGTTCTCTTCCTGCATGCGGCTCTTGCTGTGGAGGCTAGAATTTCATTTTAAGATATGCTCAGCTCGCGTGGTCAAACGGCTTTCTCCTGCTTTATCTAGCATCTTAGGTACTCCCTCCTGAAATTACTTTCAGACTGAATTGTGTCTACTCCTTCGGTACAAATATAGAATTAATGTGGCAGTGTATGTAAATGATGCTTACCTTTCCGTGTTTATTGACAAAGGATGAAGGCTGGTCAAATATTTGCTTAATTCGGAGGGTATTCGGCAAACTAAAGGACCGTAGGCACTTGATATAAGTAATTGAATGGTAATTAATTAATGTTGTTGAATTGTTTCTGTGATATGACAAGATCGCTTAACGTGGAAATGTGTCAAAATGATGCATTTAACTTCACGGTGGGCAGCTAACATCTTGAAAGATTGGAAGATCCTAGTACAAGTGTCTGTTGCAGCTTGCTGAAAAGTCTTGTACTAGGTGTATCGCTTAAGTGAGGAGGATTGCTAGATCAGGAGGATGTTGACGAACTTGATTTGGGGGCCATGATCATTTCAATTCAAGAAATCTTAATAAGCAATGATCTAAACGAATGGGCCGAGGCGGCAAGAATATTGACGGTGATATTAGAGAGATGGACCTATGCGGCAGATGATCAGAAGGCTGGAGTAGCTGATGGTCACATCACAATGCAGCACGTGATTGCAACGGCTCCTCAATGGATTTTCTCCAAGAAATTTTTGCTGTTGAGAAAAGCTCTTCCGGAAGGAGAGCTTTTGCAACAGTGCGGCGAGAAGCTTAGCTTTGTCATTTAAGATATGCTTTTACTCGTTTGGTTGCAAAATACGTTGAAAAAAGGTGTTTGTTCATGAAGGATGAACAAACACCTTACCGCTCTAATTTGAGAAATCGGGCCCCCGAATTTAGTCAATCTATAAACATTTTATATCTCTTTCATTACTATCTTAATTTTTAATTATATTTTTATTCAGAAATTTTGTCTATATTATTTTAATCTTTTCAATTATTATCCTTTATCTTTCCACATTATTTTCCCATTTTATTTTAACTTTTTCAATTATTATCCTTTATCTTTGCACATCAGTTTCCCATTTTATTTTATTGTTGCAGCATTCCCTCTTTTTCATTCCTTCTCTTTTTTCCCAAACAGGCAATGAAGTGAATTTTCTTATTACCGTGAGAATTGACAAAGTTTTTGCTCCTCTGGAAGCATCATGGGGATATCTGTTTTAATTACCTTCTTGAATAAGGATAAATAAGCTAATACT
>JAYJMB010031451.1:1820-17062 GCA_036873735.1 Pouteria campechiana
GTCTTTCTTCCATGGATTTATTTTCAATAAATTTTCTCTCTCCAATTCATTATTAATGAGGGGTCATGAGTGACACCAACAATGGTGTAGAGCAGCCGTTTCTATAAAATAGATTCCATAAGTTTGTGAATTATAAATTAGATTGTAAATTTTACATGTTTATAAAATAGACATCGGAAATTTTAGATTCTTATACAACTAACTCTAATAACTGATCGAGTTGGATATAAAGGCCTTGATGGTAAGACTTGTTCTATCAGAATTGAAGACCTCTATAGAGTATATTTTGCAAATATGTAAGATTTAGATTTAATTTACAATTAGGTAAATTCGTAAGGTCTATTTTGATTAAAAATTCCTAATTTGGGTAGGAGGAGGATAGAGAGTGAGTTGTTGAGTTATAATTTAATCAGTTAAAATATCTAGTTCTTGGGATGGGCGAGGGTAACACACGATGGGAAGGGGGCAAGTGCAGCCTGACTCTATGTTGTCGGTGGGATGCCATTTTTAAATTGCCTTGACTAGCTGTTGGCAATTTTATAAAAATTTTAGAAAACATCAATAAAAATAAAATGATGGGTAAGAAGTTTAGATAAAAATGAAAATATTCCTAAAAATGAATAATTATAAGAAAAAATAAATATTGTACATATCATTCCAATCAATAACCTTTTTTAGCCTAATCGAATACGCTAATAAGAGGCTTGCTAGTTATAAAATGAATAACCATAAAATATATAGAGTTTATAGTCAGAAAAGCGAACAATAATAGAAATAGCATTAAAAAAGAGAAAAGTGAATAATAATAGAAATAACATTGAAAATATACTTATCTAAAGGGGTTTCTTTTCAACTTAAACAATCGAGTGATACCTGAAAAGCCAAAGCGTGATTCTGATGTAAGGACAGTTTGTTTGCTTTTTTGCATTTCAAGGCTCTCCGGAGGGTACGCTCAAGACCTAAACCCAATCTGGTTGGGATGGTTTCTGATGCTCTGGCGATTCGCGATACTCTATACACATGCACTCAGAAATTATGCCGATTTCACATTCCGGGGAATCGTGGAAGTTACTTTCCATCAATACATTTTAGTAATACATACCTTGGGTTCTAGCACAATCTTGCCAAAACAGGATTATCCGCATTTCAGCATCCGTACAAAAATGTCTACTAGTCCAACGTTTAGATGACAACATAATACTACATTTTACGTTTACCGGCATCCGCGGTCCATTCGATAACTTGAACGTTCCGATCATGCAATTTCCACGTCATTTTGAATCGCTCGCGTAGCATCCGCCTCATCGGTCAGAGTATTTCTGCCGGTGTTTGTATCTGATACAACGGTGCGGACTTGAAAAACACGCCAAAAACCCGATTTAATAAATTTCAAGGGGAATTCTCAGCCGTTTGCAATTCATTTTCCTCGTTCTCTTTCGAAGAAAAAATCTCGTAATTCCGAACTAATAGCAGCAGCAGAGGAAAGAAAACAAAAATCTCTCGATCGAACGTGAGAATACATAAAATCTCAGAAAAGGTCAGTAAAATCTCTTCCATTGTTTGGCGTTTGATTCATCTAATTCTACTAACACAATGCCAAGACTCGAAATGGACACGTTGTCTGCGATTTCTCCTTAAATCTAAAGCTGCCTCTGCAAAAGATTTATTTATTTAATTTTTTCGGTTCAAGGATTTTTTTTTAGCTTTTTCCCCCATGTTTTTTTTTTACCTTACTTCTGGTTTCGATGTGATATCAGTTCAGGTTGGATAGCTTTTGGCCCTTTTCTGTTTTTTTTTTTTTCAAAATTTGAGATTTTTTGATTTTTTAGGCTTCGAAAAATTGGTAGATAGTTGTCGTTTATTCATCGAAATCGCTATATATTCCTGTTGTTAACGGTATATATATCGAAAGGCTGAATAAGTTCTTGTTATGATTTTTCAATGATTTTTGAAATTTCTTTTTTTTGTGTTTTAAAATTTATTTTTTGTTCTTTATTTTTATTTTTATTGTTGTAATTTCTTTATCTAGGCATTTAAGGAAATAAGCTATGGACATCTTATTTACTATGTCAGCAAAGGTCAATCGGATGTTGTACAAGAATCTAACAAGCTCGCAGTAGTTTTTGTCCGAACCGTTCGTCTGGTTTCGCCGTTAATTTTCTAATATTTAGAAATCTCTTTGATCGGATGATCTTGTCCGTTGAAAGGGTTTTCTTTGAATGGATATAGGAGCAAATATCATTGTAAATGTCTGATCTTCGTACTGTAAAGCGCCATTGAGATAATGGGTAGAATTACCAAAGTTTGTGTTTTACTCCTATCGGATGGATTAAATCTGATTGGATCCATCCAGTGAATGGTCCGGATAATCTGATCGTTCTGATCTACGCCCTATGTCGTACTATAAGTGTATGAGCGAGCTTCCTGTCTGTCGATTTATTCCAAGGATTTGTATTGGAAGATTCTCGTCTTGTTGTTGATGGTGATTATTTGATGATTTTCTTTATTTTTATTTTTTAAATTTACTTTCTTCTTTTTTTCTCCCTAAATATCTGTATGAGCCCACGGCAGTTTTTATGTGGATTCTTTTACGTGTTTTCTACTTCACTGATTTCTTAAGGTGATCTAGTTGCTTTATAGTTTTGTTATTGGATTACTGTTCCTTATTCATTATTTCCCTATGCTCCAGGGGTCAAATATTACCCAATCTGATTGCAAAGCATCATGAGATTCAGGAAGGGAGATAAAGTAGAGGTCTTCACCAGAAGAGATGTGCCTTCTGGGTGCTGGTGGTGTGGCGAGATTGTGTCCAGAAACAGGCATAACTATGTTGTTAGGTATGATAGCTCACCAATAGGTGACAGCGACACGGCCACTGAACAAGTGCCCAGGACTGCAATGCGGCCATGCCCGCCACCTGTGGTAGGCCTTGAGAAGTGGGTCTGTGGCGACATTGTGGAGGTGTTTGATGGTTGCTCTTGGAAAATTGCTCAATTGTTGAAGGTGGTTGGCAGTGGGCAATTTTACTTTGTTAGACTCCTCGGGTCATCCAGAGAGTTCAGAGTACGCAAGTCTGATGTCAGGGGACGACTCTCCTGGGTGAATGATCAGTGGGTGGCAATTGGAAAGGTAACTTCATGCATTCTTTTCCCATTTAGGCCTGTTCTTTAGTTCTTTTGAAATTAGTTTTAAATGGTTCTTAATTCTTAATTTCAGACAAAGTTTGTGATGCCTGAAACTACATGACCTTTTGGTCAAAGCTGATCTTGTTAGCCTTCATACTCTTCCCTTGGATAAGCTGGGTGTTTGCTTTATTTATGAGTTTGACACAGGCTTTGTTTGGTAATGAGAAAAAGAGGGTGAAACTTTTTCACCCATTAGGCGTCGTTTGGTAATGAGAAAAAGAGGGTTGAACATTTTCACTTCTTTTGATGTGATTCGACACTTTAATTACCTAATAACTCTGCTTTTTCTCATTGTTATTTATATTTTCAATCATTATTTCCTATTTTTTCATACAAAAAGCCTGCCTTACTTATTCATTTTATTTTTAATCATTACCCCCTATCACATTACACCACTTTATCTTTTATCTTGCCACTTTTGCAAATTGTTTTTCCTCCATCTCTTTTCCTCATTCCCAAATGTAATGGACCAACAAAAGAATTGTTCCTTTTTGAATGCCGATGCTTAATAGGTATGGCTAATTCTTTCTCATATGCATGCAGGATTCTAGAAATGAACATTTCAATGCCCAAAATCAGTCTCCAGGAAGAGATTCTCATAAGCGAAGCTCCCAAGTGTTGCTGCCAGATGCTGGGAAAGCTCTTGCTGCTGCTGATATTTGG
Source organism: Pouteria campechiana (assembly GCA_036873735.1). Lineage (NCBI taxonomy): Eukaryota > Viridiplantae > Streptophyta > Magnoliopsida > Ericales > Sapotaceae > Pouteria > Pouteria campechiana. The sequence goes on from JAYJMB010031451.1 coordinate 5,669, forward strand.
CAAGGCAAGAATGTTGGCAAACAGGAGCTTCACCGAATTTCCTCTGGAAGCATGAAGAAGAGGTTGCATGTTTGCTCAGCCTATGCCAAAGCACAAGGAGGAGCTTGCCAAAAAATAAGAGCAATTGAGAAAGGAGGCAGCTGTTGGAGATTGGCTGTGGAGCATCAATACCCTTTTCTGGAAAAGGTAGATGCTGTTGCTTCCCCAGTGCTGGGTGAAAAATACATGCATGCTTCCTTTAACAACAGAATGACTGGTTTTTCTGAAATCAACACAGAGAGGGGGAAAACAAATGCTGATGACAGGTGCCTTCCTCCAAGAAGCTTAGAACCTAATGACTGTGAGAGTAGTGCGTGCTCTATTGGTAGTTGTGGTAGTACAAATGGTCCCTATATATTACAATGCCAGCCTATAACTGATCCTGTCGAAGATTCTGAAAGTCATTGTTATGACACTGAATCTTCTAGTCACCGGGAATGTGGAGAACAATGCTCTTTTCCTGCACAAGAGCATTTTACATCAGAGATCCACAAATTAGAGTTGCGTGCCTATTATTCTACCATGGAAGCATTATATGCTTCTGGACCCTTAAGTTGGGAACAAGAAGCAATGCTGACAAACCTTCGCCTTATGCTCCACATTTCAAATGATGAACATCTATTGGCGCTAAGGCACTTAGTTTCAACTGAAACAGAGTTTCCAATTAGTTAGCTGGATTTCAGCACCTAGGCTACCTTTTTTTCCTTTTCTGAGGAGATTGTGACTCCCTTGCTCAGATGTACCCACTCCATTTTAAAAAGCAGAAAGAATTCTTATATCTTGTAGCTTCCTTTTGAGCATTGATCTGTGGGTGGTGTAAACAGTGAATTACTGTGTCCAAGAAATGTCTGTATCATAAACTCTTCAAAGAAATGAAGTATCAAGGCTTTTGAAGGCTTTCCAATCTATTATTATATTTTATTATTATTATTTCATTATTGTTATTATTCTTGCCTCTTTAATAGCTCTATATGGGATTGTTGTATAGTTGTATGAGCATTTCCTGTTAATGGCATTGGCATGCGGGTACATCAATTTTTCTATTTAAGCTTGGAAATATAACTTCATCTTTTAATTTGCATTTTTTTCAATATTGGTATAGTATGGGAATGCAATCTGTTTTTCTTCTCATGTCCTTCAGGGGCATGAAGGGTTGACAATCCTAAATATGAACATCGAAGTCTTCCTTGGATTTCAGTGTATCAAAGCTGTTAAATCATCTTCTTTGCCCACCCCACCGGACTGCTGTTTTCCATGAAAGTTTTATGTGATTAATGGTCAAAGAGGATCTAAATCTTACAACCTTGGGAATAAGCATTCAAAATGTCTCATTTGGTAGCAACAGCGCCCATTTCTTTTCTTTCTTTCTGAGCCAAACCTTGGAAAAAGAGATTAAATTTCAGAGTCATTTTTCTGTATTACATCGAGTTCTATTTAAATCAAGTTGATTCCATAAACAATCTCTCAATTCAAGCTCCCCATGAAGATGAAGCTATGGACCTATTGACTGTTTATGTTACCGCTGTTGCTGCTGCCATGTCTCAAGAGGAGCAAAAGGAATCGAAGATTATCTTATCATAAAAGAATTGATAATTGATTCCATTGAACATGTCTGCCCAATGAGAAATTTTGGCTACTTTCCAATCTGTTTCTAACGATTTCCTTGATCCAAATGGGCCTCATCATGATGACCAATTGCCTTGTTCTAGGTTGCATGAATTAGTCTTCTGCCTTGTGCAACAGTAACTGCATTCAATGCTTTGCAAGCAGCATGATAAATGGCATAAGAGCATATTGGTTGCAGGGTTTTACGGATTCCATTTTCATTACAATGATAATAAGGATGTATTCATGGTTCCAGTTGGCAGTAGAAGACTTGTCTTTTCTTTCTTCTTACCTCTTTTATTACATTCAGCTGACATGGAGTTTAAAGCATCAGTTGCATTAGTAATGAGTGGCTCCTTTTATTTCTCAATAAACAAACTGCGATGGATTGATACTTCCCAATCTTTTTGTTTCCTCTGTGGCATTTGGCTGTATATAAGGACTTGTCACATATAGGATAATATTGATACTTCCCCTGCATTTTCCAGGGCTGAAGTTCAAGGCTTTTTACAGTTTTCTTCCAAAGGCCTGAGGATGGCGGTGGGGTTCATCACAGTAAACATTGTGGCAATATTGTCATCCAGATCCCCGTGAATAAGTGAAGTTTTGATAAGCAATTGCCGTTATCAATTTCCTTAACTATTAATTTAGCCAGTTATGAACCTGTGATGCATGCTGGTTGAATGCAGTAAAACATGACCTTATCAAGGATCCTTTATTGAATTTCTTAATGTGTTGATGCTTGAAAAACTTATCCAACTGCTCTTTTCATTACTTGTTGCCATCTGTTTCAGTCACCTTATTTACAAAGTTTTCATCATTCTTGTCCGCTGTGGAGTCTTCCATTAAATTCTACATCCAGATCTAACGCAAGAAATTGGTGATTGGTTTACTTTGCTTTTCAATGCTACTTTCTGGACTGAGATGTCACCCAGCTTAAATTGATATTCTGAGTTTCTAGAAACTTAGAATGGTGCAAGAGAACTTAAAGAAATGGACTCATTATATGCAGAAGTGCTCTAGTTCAGTTGGCAACAATAATCTCAGTGTATGCAAAACACTCTCCACCCCACTGGCTTCCAAAACCACCCTCCCATCCCAGCACACCCTTAGTTTTTAGATATTGACACAAATCAATATTGCATGATCATTATCAATGTAAAGTAGTGAGCATCATGATTGCAGTTGTTTCTGATATGTAGCAGATGCTGAATTCTGTTAGATGCTTAAGAAGCACTAACTGAAGAAGATTTTGCATAGCCATCATTCAGAATGCACAGCTGAGATTGAACAAAGGAAACAGATAATGCTTCAAGAATGAAAAGAGCTAGAGAAATGCTGTAGAAATGTCACCTGAATATGCTAGTATAGGTGGAACAGTAAGGATTCAGTATGACAAACTTCCATAATTTGTTAACACAGGAAAGAATCTTTTCTCTCTACAAAGTACAAACTTCCATAATTCTTTCACACAGGAAGGAATCTTTTCTCCCTTTCTCTGATATTTCTTCTTTTGGTGCTTTTCCAAAACTAAAATGAAAGATCTCCCTTTAGTTTTCTGGATTCAGAAGTGTAGTTCTGGTGGATGAGATGGTGTTAGGCTGTTAAATCTTGGTAGATGGATTTGTGTACAGTTCTGAGAAGATGAAAAATTAGATGTTTTCTTTTTCTTTATTGTAGGTTCTTTAAAATAATGGGCATGTCTTGTTTTCTAGTGAGAGAAACAAGATACTAAGAGCTTGCAAAAGGAAAATTCCAGAAAGCAAATATCCTCATGGGCTCATAACAAAACTGACGGAGTGTTTTATCATGTAGAAGTCTTTAGCATTGGAATAACCAGAGACAGAAATCACATTTTTTAGGCAATACTAGTGTACCATGTTGGTAGTGAAAATCACTTCTGATGGGTTTGAAGAAAGCACTTGATAAACAAGAATAACTTTTTCTGTATAAAATCTTCAATATCTCATTCAGTTACTTAAGTTTCTCATCTACAAGCAAACTTATTTTTTCTCCATAAAAGCAGTCCTAAAATAATCTTGTGTTGACCCTAAGGGTCTGGTTTTGATGATTAACAAAATTTGTTAACGACTTGAATTAAGTTAATGACGTGTTGCTGAGAGTTCTGGATTCAGAAGAGACTTCAGAGGTGACGCAAATATGCTCAGTGGGATATTCTGAAGGCTTCAGAGGTAGCTTCAGAACTTCGGAAATGGCTTCTAGAGGTTTTAATGGGAGAACTTTGAATTCAGAAGGGAAGAAATAAGCTTCAGAAGAAGGAAGAAGAAGCTTCAGAGTGAGCTTTAGAACTTCGAAAATGGCTTTTGGAGGTTTTAGAGGGAGAACTTTGAATTCAGAAGAAGGAAGAAGAAGCTTCAGAGTCCAAGAGGAGTTTCAAAAGGAACTTGGATGAAGATAAGGTCAGAAGGTTCGAATGCTACTGTTTAGAGTATCTTTAGCACATCTTCAGAGCATGCTTCAAACGTTGGATAGAAGCTTCAGAGGTGAAGAAATAGCCGTTTGGTATGACAATGCTTAAAAGGAACCTCAAAACACTTGAATTTGGCTTCAAATGTTCTGGAAATGTAGCTATTAATGATGGTTGGGACCGTCAGACCTTCAGAGGAAGTTCAGAGGCTTAAAAACTAACTTCAGATGTTTTGAACTGAGTGTGGCAACGGTAACTGACGAAAACCCGACCTTCAAAGGCTCTAAAGTTAAGCTTCTGGAGTTAACTTTAGAGCCTCTGAAGTTGATTAATGTGACAGATTACTTTGAGTGTTAGAAACATAATCTAAAATGGTCTAAAACATACAAAAAATGGTTGCAATGACTAGAATGAATTCGAAACTTCTAAATAAAAGTTCTAATGAAGAAGAAGAAGACACTTGAGTGGATTAAACACAAATCTATCTTAAGAACTCAAGTCTTCAACGTGTAATCGCTCCAAGGTGCTTTAACGAACAAAAGGAGTTTAGAGCTACATCTATACCACTTCAAAGGAGAATGAAGGCACTGTGAGGTTTAACGTTTATCATTTGTATTAGAGTTTTAACTGTGTGTACACTTAGGCCTGATTAGAGGCAGTTTCTTTTACACGTTATATTTGTTGTATCGAGTTACTAATAAGTTCTGGAAACTAGTGTGTATGAGTTTCTGGTGAGCTCAAGGGAAAACCAAGTTGTATGAGTTCTTATTTAGCTTAGAAAATCAAAGGAGGTGTGATTCCACACGAATATAGTGGAACCCAAAGTTGGAGAAACCTTGGAGAGTGGAGTAGGTGCCAAGGGGGCCCGAACCACTATAATCCTTGTGTTCTTATTGTTTTTGTGCTTGTATGCTTCTACTACATTCTATTTTGCACGTACACATCTCATCTATTTTCCCCATTTCACTTGGATTCTTGCTTTGCATACAACCTACGTATCATAGCAGGCTGGATCCAACATCTTGTGAGTGATGGATTCCATCCCAAGCATCTATTCCAGTGAACATTAAAAAATTAAAATCAGTTATCCATCTTGTGAAAAGATACATGGTTTCTGTTAATGGATAGCGATAAACACCTTGTTAGCATGCACAATTTTGATTTCACTTGAAGACTAAAATTAATTTTTGAACTAGACAGATTCCTTGTTGTCTAGGGATTTTGTTTGGTGCTGTAAAAGTCACTTTATCATTCCCTCTGGATATGCTTAAATCAGTCTTATCCTGCAGAGTTGTGTTCAGTTGATTATTTTGTAAGGGCCCTTAATCAGAGAGCCATCAGCCTTTTATTTGAAACTGAATGTCAAGGTCTATGTACTAGTCTATCCTTTCATGGCAATAGCATCTAGAGTGACACAGTTTTGGGGAACGTAGGCACACTAACCTCAAGAAAAGAAGCAGCATGATTAGCTTGACTTTTGTGAAGTTATTCTAGCCATAACATGAAATATGAACGATTCATAGATATCATTGTAGGCGACTCAGTGGCAAGTTACTATCTTCCTCAGGCGGACAGTTAATCATGTTGGATTGAAACAGCATTCTGGCTATGCATGTGACTCTTACGATGTGAATCTCGGACTATTGCTAAGAATTGATGGTTTTAATCATTACATTGGTCACCCTATAAAAAAATGAAGAACAGGTCCAGACTTTTGGTCTGACTTGCATAAATTTGGATGCAACGTATGTTTTGGATCCATTGATGATTCAACTGCTGATGATTCAAATGTCATGCACTCATGATGCATCCATATGCATGCTGAGTTAGATTGTGATAAACTTCCAAAGTGATCAGTGATCATTGCTTGATTTATTTTTAGTAGGTTGCAGACAGTTAAATATATTCAATAGCACTGAACAAAAGTCTAAAAATACGAAGTAAATCAGTGAATACAGAGAGTCAGACAATTTATTGCTACCTTGCAAAGATGCTTTTTTCCAAACTGCATTGTGAAATGAATCCTAATTCTTGACCATCTTGAATGCAGGACTATAGTGCTGCTTTTTTCATTCTCATCTCTGGTAGAAGGAAGTGGAATGCTATAATGTCATTCATTCCCTGTTGGCTTCGGAGATGCTTCTTTGTTTGGCTTTTCAGGCACTTTTGAATCCTCAGAATCTGTCCCTCTTCCATGTCCCTCGGTGATTCAGAAAGAGCACTAAGGTGGGAATTGTTGCAAGTTTGGCAGTTGGACTTAAGGTTGAGAAAGGAAATTCCTCAATTATTTGGGGAGCTGGGCAGGTTGGTTTCAGCATGGAGGTAATGCTAAAAGCCTAAAATTGTCTTTGCAGTCCTGTTAGGGTTGTGTAATGGAAGCACTTGTAGGATTGTTGTCAAGGTAGCATTGGATGATGCAGTGAAAAGGTTGAATTGATTCCATGATATTCAATTGGGCTGTTGCTAGTGTCTGGTTACTTTGGTTTGAGGGAAAAGACAGGTAGGGTAAAAGACCCATTATGGGAAAGGAAAGTAAAAGATTCTTTTTCTCTCCTTTCTATACTTATGTGTGACATTTAACTACCCATAACTTCCTCACATTATTACCTATCTTTTTTCTTATAAAGCCCATTTATTTTGTCTTTATTCACTTTATAGTGGATATCACTCCCTATTCCACTGACATCCTCATCTACCTTTTTCCAACTTATTTACTTTTCCTCCTCTTTTACCTTAAACCAAACACACTGTGGAATTCAGGTGAATTTCTTTCTTAGGGCTTGCTTGATTTGGTCTATGCTTCTTGACTGATAGTTTATAAGTAGCTTAAGCCGATAAGTATTTGAAGATAAATAAATAGACTGTTTGCTACAGCTGAAGTAAAAGACTTGAAATTGTTATACTGTTTTTGATGCAACTGATGCTGAAATGCTAAAACAATGGAAAAAAAAAGGAATGAATCAATCTCATAAGCTTTAGGCTAAATATTAAGTGTGTTTTATAATCTCAGGTATGATTTAAAATTACTAGGCTTGAAAGAGCTCATGCGAGTACTGCTTTATAGTCTTTTGTCCCATACACATGGACAAAACCATTTCCAAGTCGTATTAGGAGTTTCAATGAAACTAGTTAAATTAGCCACAGTGAGTTTTATGGGCTGTGAATGATCCTGGTTTATACTCATGCATATGTATGATCTTGAAGTGGATTGGGCCTTGATCAGCAACATCTCATTTATGAATGCAGTTTTGTATGTGTTGAAACTCACCTCAGCTTTGGATGCTGATAGTGCGATCTGTCCCATTGACACTGTATATTGCACATACCATATCATGGAATAGAAAAAGTTCCAAAGGTTTCACATGTAGGGTTGATGTGATGGGATGGAGGTGAATATGTTTTCTAAGAGTCTGAATATTTTGGGAATTATGCAATGTTTATGTGGACAGTTTAGGAAGATAAAAATTTAATAAGCTGCAAAGAACTTTAGTTGGTGCTATGCCTTTTAAGATGAGCTATTTAAATAATTCCAAATTATTCCCTGCTCCATTCTGGATGTACTAGTTGCAAATTATGAGGGACCTCTTTGATGCTTTCCCTTAGCTTTTCTTGTATTTTGTTCCTGTTTCATGTATTTTCCCCTGCTCAGCATCTCTTTGCAAACCGACTGATGGATTTGTAGTTCGCCAACGGTTTGATCACTGTAACCTGTATTTTATGGCGGATGTCATCGGGTACTTTCATTCTGTTTTAGTTTTGTTTATTGCTTCTGACAGTCTTTGCAAAGCAAGTTGGAAACTAGAAGCATAGTGGATTGACATATTCTCGTAACTCAAGGTTCATGGTTATATCTTGTAACTCCTAAAATGGGCTAAGGTACTGGATTTGGCTTCATTGTAATTCAATTTTTAATTGTATATTGAGGATTCCATAAAACACAACTGGAAAATGAATTCCTTCTAAAACCCATGAGAAGTTCCTAGAATGTCAATTCTTTTCTCAGAAGTTCTTTTTTTCCCTTTCGTTTTTTTGTTCATTTTTGTCTCTCTCTCTCTCTCTCTCTCTCTCTCTCTCTCTCCCCTTTTTCTTTTTTTAAATAGTGGTCTCTAGAGAGTTAGTGGGCTGTGTTTGAAAAGCACAAAGTTCTGGGTGGGTATACCAGCAGTATAAGCATGCACATGAGGAATAGCAAATTAGAGGACTATGACTGGGGAGACATGAATCACTGAGCGTGTTTCTATTTGCATTGGTTATGGATGACGTAACATTTATAGAAAAGTGCTTGTTTGGTGTATTCTGTTTGCAATGACATAGTTTTGTTTCATGAAAGAAGGGGAGATGCAAAAGCAAGCTAGATAAATTGGGTGATGCCTAAGACTGTGAATTCTATATATAATTGAGCATCTTGACCATTTTTTTTTTCTATCTTGGGTTGATAACTCATGGGAAGAGGGAAATTCAAAAGATGCTGTCTGCAAAAATAAAGGTAGGGTAAGAAGTGAACACACCTGAACTTATGTGATTGCTGGATACTAATCTTTGAAGGAAAGGCCAGCCATACTTTATGGGTGGAACAATGTTTCTCCATTGTCATTGAAATTAAGATGTTGAGGTGGATTAATATTGGTATCAGAAATAGAAAAATGTAAGGAAACTTATCACAGATTTATTGAAAAAAAAGGACAACTTAGTTACAACAGTATATACCAAAAATGCGTTTGTCCATTATCATGGATCTGCATGCATAACAATAACCACTTTTTTTTTTTTTTTGTGGTCCATGGTAGCACAATGTTGAATCATAACCTATTCCTTGTATGGATATCTGTATTATGATCCAAGTCTGAATTGATCAGATTTCATCCCATCGAAGTCAAGCGCAACTATTAACAATATGGGGAACAGTAGTTTTTAATTGTATGGCTTCATGTGGTATATATCTGGAGCTGCAACTCTTTGGACTTGTCTGTAAGAAGGCAAAGAAGGGTAAAGCGAGTGAAAAAGCTCTGAAGGCAGGCGTGTGTTTTTTTGACCCAAACCCTTGTTCCCCTAGTTTTCTCCAGCCTTATTGAAACCTGTTTAAGTGCCACAATGTTTTAAAAATTTATCTTAGCTTGCCAAGAGTTTGGATGTTCTTTTCACTGTTTTCAAACTTATGAAATTGGATTTTTATGTTTGTTCTTTCTCATGCATGCCCATTTCAGTTAGTTCTAGCTATCGCTATTCTGGTTAAAATGAAAAGTTGGATTGAAATTCGTTCAATTTATCACGAAGCACTCAATTCCTAGAAAAAAAACCCAAACGCTAACACGGTTTTCTGATTGGGGTATCTTAGGGGCTGGTATGATGATTCCAATGGATTGGAACGGAAAGGAATTTCTAGCAATTTTTTTATTTTTCAATGTCGATTTGACATACACTTATTATGACAACTCTACTCTTTTGCATTATTACTTTATTTTCAACCTCTACCTAATTTAATCCCATTCATTTTATTGTTGGCATCATTTCTTATATTGCCGAGGTCATTTTCTTTCCTTTAGTCCTTTCTTCTATTGCAGTGATTTGATTGCTCAGCTGCAGGTATGCTGTACTTCACCAGATGGAGTTGCTGATGGGTACAAATCCGCTGAATGATCAAGAATGATGATCTGGATGATATTTTTTACATTATTTTGGTTTGTAGATAATTCTTCTATGATATTGGTCGTGGCATGCTTTTTTTCCCTAACAAGTTTCATTTGTCAACCAAATCATTGGAAGCCAGATTCACTTTGGTTCAATCAATGTATATGGTGATACGGTGATATGGGTTCAATCACTTTGGAACCTAACCGGGTTAGTCCATTTGCAAGGTTGGGTTGGAAATTTGAGTTTAACCCAACCCGGTTTAGCTGTTGGGTTGAATCGGGGTTAGAGCTAACACAACCTGTCAACCTGAGTTTACATACGTATAAATTAAAAAAATAAACATCCCTAGTCCTACTTTGACAATAAGTCACAATTCTTAAGTAATTAGAAATTTGACTAGGAGGTATTTAGAAAGGTTTTCATATTGATGATATTATTAATAAGTTATTATTTGGATTTGTTAAAAAGAGAAGGTTTTTAAATTTTCACAAAGTTTTATGACCGATATTTGAGCTTGTTTGTATTAATTAATGAAAATTTACATATTTTTTTGATATCATTTTTTAAATTTATATTGTTCATAACTCATTTTTAGCTCAAAATGCCAACTTGTAGTTTAAATTGAATTTTAAAAGTAGGGTTGAAGTTTTTAAAAATGGGTTAGGGTTAGGGTTGACTCTACCTTGGTCCAACCCGATTAGGTTTCACCCTGAGTGCCGGTGCCGTTGATGGAGAAATAAATCATTATTAACTTGAGGTTGAAAGCTGTGTGCATGAGAGTGAGAAACAGTGTTAGCTGTGAGTCTCTTTCCAGAGAATTCAGCTCTAAAGGATAAGCGAATTAATAAACAAAGACGGCCAGAGGACGTACATTTCAGATTCTCGCGATGTTTTTTTGGGCTAACTAATTAGTATCAGGTATGCGACTGTTCTATATCGTTTATTCCATTAGGTGCATCATTCTTTGAAGGACGCATGAATGCATGCTATTGTAAAAGATGCAGAAGCATGCATTCAACTGGCACCAATTCGGAGGAAAACAATTGAAGGTAAAGATGAATCATGCCTAGAAGAAGAGCCAAGCCTTGAGTGGATGGATCATGCCCAAACAAGATAATGCTGCTCAAGAAATTTTAATAATTGCTGCACCAACAAGGGGAAAAATTAAAAAAGAAAAAAAAAAGGTGGGCCTTTGCTTGAAACACAAATGCAGGACGTTGGGAAATTTGTATGTTTCGATGCAACTTGGATGAGGTGAGGTGGCAAGCAGGTGAATAGTGTGGTGCGTGGAAGATTTCTGTTGCGGGCTCCTTGTTCAACTGCAGATGCAGGAGGCATCATCAGAGATCTGAACAGTCGGAAACATTCACCATGTGACAATTGCAGAGGGAGGCTCTGAACATCCTGCGGTTCATTCATTGCAATTCAGGTGGGTTTACATACATCCATGTGGGTTTTTATTTGTTATGTACCGCTGAATTTGCGGTTGCACATGCTGCCACATTTGTACTGCCCTGGTGGGGAACCATGTTAGTTCTTGCAAGGACAGTTAAAGATAGCTCCTCACGCCAAGTTGCACCAATGTAGGCTGAGACACGTGGGCCACCTCCACTGATTTTTCATCCATTGTAGCGATCATGTTTTGGGAAGATACTTTGCTTTAATATCAATCACACTACACCCTTTTTCCC
>JAYJMB010031451.1:17162-28065 GCA_036873735.1 Pouteria campechiana
GGATTTCATTTCATGGCGAGGGCCAGGGATACGCCCGAATTTACTTGCTGCTTCGGCTTGGCTGGGTCTTATGAAGGCATGTGTCTCACCAGGTAATATATCAGTCTGGCCTATGTGTGCCTGTGTGTGCTTACGATTTCACAGGCTCTGGCCCAGGCGAGTTTCCAAAAAACTGACGAGAGCAGAGGCTTTTGTCATTTTATCAACTTTGGGAAATTACAGCCGCTATGAAGTATTGATTAAATCTGTGAAACACGCCACTGGTGTGTGGATGTGCACTTTCTGCATGGGGCAGTTGTGCAGCATCATCATAACACTTTGGGTAAGTTTGTTTTGAGCCCGATGATATATATATATATATATATATATATATATTATATGTATGTATGCATGTATGTATATATATATATAGGATCCAAACACGTGACATGTTGGGGCTGCATGCCAGCTAAAGCACCCTTATTTTGTGGTGGTGCATGTGGTGAGCATCGCCGTCGAAGTTGTGGATAGAACTGTTGAGGAAAATGACAGTCGGTCATCTTTCGAGTAGATCGTGCTTGATTTTCATATCAACCTTATCTTCTCTTCGTGGGGTTTAGAATTAGAACGCCTTACATGTCATCCTACTCGAAATGAAAAGGTTCGGAAGAACTATTTCTTCCAAAAATAAATCCGTAGGGTTTCTTTCTTTTTCCATTGAAAAAAAAATAGCTTAAACGGTAGCTGTTTAACTACGAAAAATGGTGAAAAATAAGGTTAGGATTGGATTGCCTTCGACTCCCTGAAACACGCCTCTCCTTCTTACTACCATATGCATAGAGTGCCGGCCAAATTCGGATGACAAGAAATGATGTCTCGGAAAAATAACCAAAAATTGGAATCCAATTTCATGGAAAGTGCACATAAGAGGTGGGTTTTAGTTAATTGTTCCTAAAATAAGAGAACCCAAAAGATTTCAGAAAATCAAGTTGCCAGCACAAAAGTATGCACATGAAGGTCCAAATGTTAGAGCCAGGAGTATGCAGTGGGCAATGGGTAGACCGTTCGACAAGAGCATCTCATGAGACACAAGCAACATCCAGGGAAGTAAGCGACCATATGTGGGCCAGTAACCTCCCATTTGGGGCTATCTGCTGTTTGTTGGTATGCCTTTACTGACAAAGAATAAAAAAAAAAAAAAAAAAAGAATTGGGTCATCTCTACCTATTTTCCATATTAATTAGGGTCTTGGGTAGTTAAGGAAATGGGGAGATGAGTTGTACATTAAATAGTCTATCCACACCATTACATACACTCCAGCTTTGTCTCATTAGGCTCTGATCATGATTGAATCCTCCCCATGTGATGGGGCTTCCCCTTTTAGGCCAACTGGGCATCCATCAAGTGATTCCCACGTGATCCAAGCTCTTGAGACCTGGAGGGTAAGTCCTGCTGCTGACTCAATCCAAGGCCAACAAGATCACACTCATTGGAAGATATCAACCATCTAATTCCAGCCAGTAGGTCTACTCCACAGGTCATTTCTTTCAACATCCAAAAATTGACCCATTCGACGGCTAGGATGGTATGATGTGCTACGTCGGCCGCCATGAGGCCCATTGAGTCAACCCTAAAGGGAAGGGCAGTGAGAGGTTGGATGCCCAATAACAGCTGTCATTCGATGGTCGGGTGCAGGCCGGGACAGGATGAGGTGGACCAATCCAAAAAATCAGGTCGAGCAGTGACAAGCAATCTGATTAGGAGCATGCCAGGAAGATCGAGGCTGTCTAATTCAATCTTCGAGGTACGTTTTCTGATTTTTAAAGGCTTAACAGCCTACTAGTCTTGTTCGCGCGTGTAAGGAAAAGATTCCCACGTGCACTTTGATGGGTAAAAGATAGGCTGTCCACATCAATCTCCGGTGTATTTTGGGCCCCACCCCACAATTGGACCAATCACATACCCATGTGTAGCATTTGGCAAATTGAGCTTAAACAAATGAGGTCAATGTGGTGAAAAGCATTAATCAAATGCAAGTAGCCGGGCTGGCCAACTGTAGGTTTGTATCGATAACGGCTATAAAAGAGTAGAATACCGTGGTAAGGAGGGCCATGTCCTTCCATGTACAACACTCCCGACAAAAGTTGGCATGAGTCAAGGGCAGATATGGGCACACCTAACTACAGCTTTTGGCATTATGGCAATCAAAGGGAGACAATGTGGATTAAAATAAGGAGAGTGATAGGATAGAAATCAGCAAAAAACCATGGATCTTAGGAATTACTGGGGTCGTGTGGACGGATTAGCGTTCATGTGGCAGCCTATGTTAGCGTGTCAGGCTTCAATTAGGTGGCCTGTCTTGGGGCTGTAAATTTTTTGTTGGTTTTTAAAGTTGGAGAAATGTAGTGTTTGGGGGCTATAAAATTATATTGTAGGCATGAAGATACAACTAGTAGTTGATAATGGCTTTGCTTAATAATTTTGAAATGAGGGTCTCGTCTGAAAATATATGCCAAAAGGACGAGCTTAATACAAAAATGGAGCATGGGGGTTTATGGCTGGAGCTATTGAAAGGAGAGGGAGAGTTGTGCAGCAATAAAAGAAAATTGAAAGTGCAGGCTAGGTGGGAGGCTTTTGGTTAGTGTGAAAAGCTAAAAACATGGACGTCCACGTGACAGAAGGTTTACATGTTACATGTTGTTGCTGTCACTAATAATGGTGGTTTTCTTTCATGTAACAGTATATTGTTTAAATAACAAGCTTCGGTCCATTTGGGAGGTTGAAATGCCACCATCAGCCAATAATATTCAACTAGTTAATCACTGTACGTGTCTGTCTCGACTCTATTTTTTGGAAGGTATTCTAAGTATTTGAATGAAATAATATACGTAAATACATGTGTCATGGCTGAACTAAGTAAGAGAATACCCACCATTTTTTATTTTTTAATAAATTATACCTTACTGTCCAGATAACATAAACGACAGAACGTAGTTGTTTATGTTGCAGTGACTTGTTCTTGTGGTGTCGAAATAGCGGTGCAATGCAAGTGTCAACCCAGTTCTAACTTTATTTGTAACAACTTCAAACTGCACCTTTGAGGATCATCGGCCCGATTCTCATTCAAAATAAGTTTGAATTGCATCCGAATTCATTTTCGAAGAAAAAAAAATATAAATATTGAATTGATTTTATAAATTGATAAATACATAATCAATAATCTTTATCTTTGTATATTATGATCATATAATTAATTGTGGTTCTCAATAGTTGACAACATTAATATAAATGTTGAGATAAAGGCATGACCTGATGTCTATTAATTCATCACCATACTTCTTGCTATTAGGCATTTCTCAATTTAAGCTGGCTAGGGAGTTCGGTTGGTCTTTAATGCTCTCGCAGACAACCAAACGAATTATTCATTAGCAATCCAATTCCCCAGTACTTTTCCATAAACGCACAGGGAGCTAAGCTAGCCTCATACACACACTTTTAAGAAATTGGCTACTGCATCGTTGTTGATGCACACCTATCAAAGATAAACATTGAGATAAGCATGTTATAATCGCAATTAATGCAGCTCGTCGGGGGGTGTCGGCGGGTGAGGGAGAAAGGCAAGGCTGGTGGCTAAAGCTTGGTTGCTAAGCATTAGAAAATTAGGCTTAAGGTGTGGTGTTCAATTATACCATGAGATGGAGCACATGAGCTCTGGCATGCTCCCCATTTAATATATTGGGAAATCTCAAACTGGGATAGAGAAAGAATCCCACCTCCATACCACATGCTCCCATGGGGACCATCCACCACATCCAGAGAACTCCCATTAACCTTAGGAGATCCCCCCAAAAGTCACCCCATAAGAATTCCCCGTGTACTCACAACATGCAAGGCCCCGAACCCCATAAAGGAGAAGAGTATATATATGAGAACAAATGCATGTTGGGTTACGGCCACATTGCTTTAAAAGATGGATGAGAGAGAGAGAGGGAGCTATAAAAAACTTGGGAAGGTTGTTACTTCCCTCGTATTATGGAGATGTCTTTGCTTTGGGGGATACAACAATTCCCATGCCAATGCATGTGCTGTGCCATACTCTTCCTTGTACGTGGCTATCATTGCTACCTGACCACCTGCATGCCCTCTTTCCTTCTACTCCTAAGGTCATGTGATCTCAATTTTATTAATAAAGAAGAATAGCAGCCATCATCAACTACACATCCCATTCCCCACTTTTTCACGGAGATGTAGCCATAAAATTAATTAAAATGACACAAATGAAGAAATATTTCCATAGATCTTTTGGCTGCAAAAACCATTAATTTAAGTATGCAGGCACTGCAGGTGGTTAAATAATCACATTAGTTTTTTGTATTGAGCATTTTTAATTTCCTGATTGACATTATTACAGAGTTTTCTGACGTGGATTAATGTTGTATTAGGTTGAGAGAGAGAGAGAGAGAGATGGGGGACACATAAAAATACTATTTCATTTCATGAATGTGTAAGGTGTACAAAATTGTATACAAAAGGTGGTTAACATATATAATAAATACAAAACGATGGGGGAGGATTTTCGTCATTACAAAGAAATGCACCAGGCATTTGTATGCGACTCGACTAATTGGTTAGTGGATACAAGAGGCAGATGGAGGATAATCAAGACGGGCATTTTGGCCAGTTTAGAAAAGCACGTAGCTCTGTCCGTATGTCTACGGTGGGTGGGCGTTTGGGTCATTCAGCAAATGACGCCAACTCCCAGCCGGGTCTTATGAACCCGGCACTCCACACCGGTCTTCCGAGCCCGACAGCCTCCTGAAGATGATCGGAGCCCCGTATTGAGGATATAAGAGCATCAGAACCGTTGGTGCATGCCGGTAGCTCGAGGCAAGCCCAAATTGGAAGTGCTTCAACATGATGGCCAGGGCTAGCTTCGCTTCCATGATGGCCAAGTTCTGCCCAATGCATGTTCGGGCCCCGAGCCCGAACGGTATGAAAGCCAGCGGGTGCCTGGCTGCTCGGGCCACGCCGTCCGAGAATCGGGCCGGGTTGAAGTCCGCTGCATCGTCACCCCACAGCGCTCGGTCGTGATGGACGGCTAGGATCGGTATCAGGAGCTCCGTCCCACGTGGAATCTTGTAGCTTCCCAGCTCCACGTCAGCTTTGGCCCGCCTTATTGTAGCGATTGCCGGCGGATACAAGCGCAACGACTCGTTAACGATCATTCCCACCTGCACGACAAAGACAAACAATCTCCACCGTTAGATTCAGAAGTATGCATGAGCCCAAAATCCAGCTAGTTGCAGGTGAGGCGTCATAAATAATAAATTGACCAGGGCATGCATTTGTTGAAATGACGGAAAAGACACCACGCCAATGCCATCATTTTCTGTACACAGTGGAAAATGATTTTCGGTACGCCTAAAACCATTTTCTGTGCACAGAAAATGCTGTTTGTCTTTATCAGGGGTTTGGCGGAAGCTGGGAAGGCAGAGACCGCACTAAAAGATAAGAGGGGCATTTTCGTCCACCCCAAAAGATTGAAAATGTTTGTAGGCACCAGGCAGGCAGAGTAAAAAGGGTGGCGCGTCAGGCGCATACCGTTTTGAGCTTAGCTATGTCGTCTCTGGTGGGGATGTCACGTGACCCACACACCTGCAGCACCTCGTCACGTGCCAGCTCTTGCCACTGGGGGTGCGTGGCCAGGAGCACTGTCGTCCACGTCAGCAGGTTGGACGTTGTCTGCTTCCCAGCGAAGAAGAAGGCCTTGCACTCCTCGATGATGTCCTGGACGGTGATGGCGGATGGCGCCCCTAACGAGTTCGACGAATTCTCCTTGGGTTTCGTTGCTCCGGCATTGATCATCAGCCCCAGCAAATCCTTCGCCAGGGGGCCGCTCCGCTTCTCCTCTACTGAATTTTCGTTCCGCTGTTGGATTAGTTTCACCAGAGATTTCCTTATCTCCTTGTCCAGTCTCCAAGAGCTTGTGTTTTTCTTGGTTGGCAGGAACCTGGTCAGACAACCCAAAAAATTTATTTCTTTTTTATAATTTCTAAATATTTTTTAAAATTTTATTTTGAATAATTTTGGATACATCAGAGTCTACAGTGTATAAAAGAGAATATATTACGGAGAAGACAAAATCAAAAAATGAAAATAAGATTTTAAAAAAAAAACACTACAGTGCAATCTTTTAAAAAATGATTGAGAAATAAATGCGACAGCGAAAAAAAGAAAGACATTGAAAATATAATATCTATTGAGTTTAAAATAGAATAATACCCTATTTTACACCTATTTAAAGAGGATCTTAATTCTAGTGATTGGAGAGCACCAATTTGAGATCCCCAGCTCTTCCTAACATTGGATTTTGAGAAATCATTCATGACGAGGTAAAAAACCAACAATTCAGCAATTTGAATCACATGCAAATGATGTGCGACAGCACAATGGTATGGTAAGGCTGCACACTTGCATACGGCGCCGCAGGCAGCAAGGTAGAGAGGTAGGTGAAGTGGCTACAATGTATAAATAAATGCGTAGTTGCAGGAGACTCGGATCCAGTTTCAAATACATCTGATTAGATCATCGTGTCACTGTACTAGAATGTGGTACAGGGACATGTCTCCACCAAATTCGTACTGCTCGTGCTCGCAATTCTACGGTGATTTTTGAGCCATCAGAAAGAGCTTTTGTAAAGCAGTCATTAGACGAGATCCCAACATGAAAATTGCATTCTATGGTGGTTGATTTTTTACCTGTACCCTGGAATGAAGACCTTCCGAAAGGCCTCTGCTGCGAAGACCATCTGCTGCGCTTGCAATTGGGAGACTGCCTTGCCGTCGTTGTAGCTGCGGCCGAAGGTGGTTCGAGTGATAACGTCTTCCGTCAGGCTCTGAAATGCATCCGACACTTCTATCTCAACCTCCCCATTCTCTGAAATTTCTGACCATTTTCGGACCATGTCCAGCACGCTACTCCCAATCACCGGAATTAGCAGCTGTTGTGCAAAAAGGTTGAATTTCTAATTAGAGACAAAATGGCTATTAAAGAAGCGACGATATTGAGAGTTCTGCAATTGGGTAGTCTGAGAGTTGTTCTCAGACAATGAGGGCAATGCCTGTTCTTTTCACCACTCGGGCAAAATATTATACCCGTTGTTAAATTATATTGACTAAATTGTCCAGAAATACTGGTGTAGAGTCATAATTCCAATATCAGATCAGCTCAACACAAATTTCGTCCGTCTTGTGTGGTTTGTTGAAACAGGACCACCGGCTATGTTTAATTTTAACGGACGCCCGTGTATCATCATCACTCCGAAAGAGTATCAAAATTTTCTCTCTCTCTCTTTTTTTTTTTGTAAATATTCTTGATTATTATTGTTTCTAAGTTTGGTAAGAAAAGACAAAAGTCAAAAAGCACAGAGCTCCAAAGGCGTCTGTTGATAAAAGAGGGTTGTGCTTATCAGCTTCCACTTGGAAATATATGTGCAAAGGCATCATATATTGGACTGATATGTGATAGAGTATGCCCCCAAAACTCCCAAAATTGAAGCATGAAGATTCATCCACTCAACCACAGTCCTTGTCTCAGTTGGGTGTGGACCAGCCATTCATTTCATGCTCTGCTGCCATTCCAATCAAGGACATTTTGAGGGAAGCTCAATCCATGGTGGTGCCCATCAATTCAATGATGGGGATCGTGAGGGCTCCTCCCCTGAAAAATGATTCCACCACCCAAGAGAGTAATACAGAGGATCTTGAACATGTGACAATGAGATATATGAACATGAGATCAATGCCGTCCATCAGGTGGGCCCCTCCACGTGATGAACGGCCTGGGTGTTTTGGAAGCTATATGGGCAGAATGCTTGAGCTTACTTTGAGATTTTCCATGTGGAATGTTGGGGTGATGATCTTTCTGTGGTAGGCCCACTTCTCTCCCTTGAGGCTCAAAAGGCCATCTCCTTCCAGCCGTCGAACCAGGGGGTGGGATTCGTATTTCTCATAAAACTCTGACTTGGAGACAAAGATCTCTCGGATGAGGTCTGGGTCTGCCACCATGAGACGAGCCGTAGGTCCGAACCATACCAGGAACGTCGCACCTGCAACAAAACTTCAATGGTCAAGAGCTTCAGAAGCAAAGGAAGACAGCCAAATGGGGTTCACCCACTTCACTAGCAAATTTTGTAATCAAAGTGGTATAGATTTTGTATGGAGAATTGAATAGAATGAGTGTGGGTATCGAGTTTGTAAGGAAATGGATGGATTAGGAAGAGCCCATACGAAATAGAAGGATACAGAGAAACGACGTGCAAGTGACAAACCAGCTCAAGTGGGAAGCTCAAATCATTGTGTTAAAATGGGGAAACAGGAAGAGATAGAAGAGATAACAACTCAATAAGAGAGAGAGGGAGGGAGGGAGAAAGATTACCATAGATTTTCTTCCAGTGGTGGTAGAAGGAAAGGACTCTGGGAAGAATGTTGTGGGAGAGAGGCATGGGTTGAGCTGAGGCTTTGACCATCAGCTCCACAATCTCCTTAACATTTCCAATGAAGAGGCGATATGGAGGGCCGCTTATTCCTTGCTTCGAGAAGTGTTTTTCTATCCTCCTGGGCCTCCACCACAGGAACACCATCATCTTCAAAAGCAACACCGACATTCCCACCACCAGCATCACATACATGCAATAGGACGCCTCCCCCATCTTTCTTTTTCTTCTCCTCCTCCTACTGCCAGAAGTAGTACCTATCTTTTGCCTTTGCTTCTATTCCTCAGCTTCAGCTGCTCTTCTTATATAATGCGAGCTGGATGAGAGAGAGAGTGTGTGTGAGGGAAGAGGATTTTATAGATAGAGCAAGCATACTTCAACTTCAACTCCAATTGCCTCTTTATAATATACTGCGGAGGTGGATGGGAGAGAGGGGCCGTGGAATGGGGCCTACCATCAAGTTTTACGGGTCAACGAAGGTGGGCCCATTTTCATGACCAGAATGACCATTGTGGAATTAATCTTATGGCAGTTACAAAGCATGTTGGATTTTGGGTTTGGCTTGTAGTAGTGCGGGAACTTACGCTAGCTTATCTGGAAAGTACGATTTGCTGATCTTCATGGAAAATAAACTGAAGATATCATTAATCGGGCAATCCAAACCATCTAGTCTGTTTCTCAAAAGGGTTTGCTTTTAAAGTAAAAATCCATCTTGCAGCCCACTGTTTTTGGATGGTTTGGATTGGCATTTTCAACCCAGTTCTCCTTGCAGCCCATTTCTCAAGCAGTAGACTGGTTCAAGGCCTGTTTGAGAAGCCTCTCGTATTCAACCGTTCATATGCTGATAGTACTCGCATTCAACCAAAACTCATGTGGCTAGCTGAACCTAAGCTCTGTAATCTCCTAAAGCTTTTGTGGTTATCTTCTTCTCGATGTGTTTCACCAAATGAATGCAATGGATGAAGTCCCAGTATCGATAGTGCATCTGGAAGCCTCTATGGTGAGGGACCTAGACCATCAATAAGATTCTCTTGTGAAATAGACGAAGTGGATGGCACTCAGACACCAAGGTGGACCACACAAGCAATAGTGTATGGTTATCACTGCATGGAGAATAATTTTGGAAAAAGGAACCTTCTCTATCCTACTTTTGTAAGAGAAAAGAACTTGACATTTTCATTGAATGGTCCCAATTTAGATGCTTCATGGACCAATGAAAAAACCGCTTATGTAATTATTATACAACTACAAGAACAAGCTTGGAACTTTTGGACAGCAACGTAGTATTCATCTTCTGAAAGGTGTAATTTGCAGGCCTAAAATCGTTGCCGATTTGGCGAGAATTTTGGGGAATGATTAGCATTTGCAGAAATACATCACGTGTGTATAAAAAGTAGATGGACTGTAAAAGATATGAGTGTATAGAGAGACGTCGACGGAAGGCGCGGTACGGTATGGTGGCTGCATTTTACGAAGTATAGTAGCTGGGAAGGGAGGGCCGGTGTTTTGGAGGGATGCTCTTAAATCAGGGCACATGGGAGGCGTGTAGCTCTACTAAATACACGGGAGAGAGGGAGAGAAAGAGAGAGAGAGAGAGAGAGAGAGAGAGAGAGAGAGTTGGGTGCTCCGGTTTTGGCGGGGCAAGAGAGACGAGGGTGTGTCAGAGGAGGTGCCATCGTCCAGGCAGCAGGAGGTGGCCCAGGAGAGGCCCACCAACCAAAATCGTGTCCTAATGACGCCAAGACAGCGCCGGCCCCACCTGCCTCCTCCTGCAGCGCCCCACACTACAGCTAGGGTCAAGCCTCTCTGCGTCTCTCTCTCTCTCTCTCTCTCTCTCTCTCTCTCTCTCTCTCTCCATAAATATTCAAATACAACACAAGTTAGGGGTGAGATCTCATGCCCTAATTAGTGCCGCATGAAAATCATGGCAGCTTTGATGCCACCCTTCTTTCTTTCTGTCTACTTATTTATTCATTGGACTTTTGCCGAAAGCTCCCCACAAACCCATATTTTACTTAGTAATGCCTCCGCTTCCTAGAAATTTCAATGGGGATCGACTCTCTCTCATTTTTTTCTTTTTATAATTGTGGTGGGAAGGGGTGATCGTCGTCGTCCGCCCTATCTGATGAGCATGCATTAGGACATTTCCAACACCTGTAGTAAGACAATGTTGGAAACAGTTTCCACTACTATAAAAAAAGAGAGAATAAAAAAAGGAACACGCGAGGAAATGAATGAGAGATACTCTATATATTGTGCTAATTTGTCAGGATATCGCATGACACCTTAGCCAACTGTAATCCTAAATTTATGGGTTGAAATATATATATATATATATATATATATATATATATATAGTGAAATTTTAAAAGACATGTTAAGAGTTATTGTTGATTTTTATTATTTCTTATTCCATGTCAATTTTAGGTT
>JAYJMB010031462.1:0-21524 GCA_036873735.1 Pouteria campechiana
CTCAACCACTCCAATTGACTCCTAAATCAAAATATGAGAATAATGAGTATATTTAGGAATCAAATAGGTGCAAAAGAAGAAGTATTAGGAGAATAAAATATGACATTTTGCATTCTCATCAGTTGGCTGTGCTGCTGTGATAAATTACTTCACTTCTCCATGCATGTGTGTAAGTAGATAACCGAAACTACTCATGAGGATTCCATTCAAAGTCACGGAGTAGATGCCGTTCAATGGTCCATCCCTCCAAGATACGGTTCCCTTCAGACCAGTCATGAGCAAGAAGTCCATCCTTCTTCTTTCCCACCATTAGTTTGACTTCCGGGAGAATCATGTATGATAAACACTTCTTCCCGAAACTGACTGAAATCTTAAACACCTCTCACTTAGAATGATGTTCCCCCCGCTCGTTTTAGCAAGATTGTCTTTAATTACCCTGAGGATGAGGATGGGCTCTCTGATCATGGGATTGCTGTAAGTCACGTAATTATCTTCTTCTTCTACTTCTAGATAGATGGACAGTGAGTCTATGTGGGCATGACTTTTGCAATAAAGCGAGTTAGACTCCCACCCTTGTTTTTCAAGTGAGATATATGCAAGAAAAACAGTGTCTTCAGTTTCTCTGGGGCAATCATTCTTGGAAACTTGGAATGTGAAATCACAGTGAGACTCTAGTAGTCATCTCACGGTGGGAAACTCTGGTAGTCGTCCCATTGCATAAGGGAGGTTTACAGAAGCAAATCGAGGCTGGTAAAGCAAATTAATTTATATTCTAAAATCTCGATTTTCTGCACATGAGGTATTCCTAAACCTTTATTTATGCTTTATTTTTCTATCACTATTAAAGGTATATCATTTCAAAGATTTCATAATTGTCTTCTTTTTCTTCTTGATTATCCAATTTCAAATTTATGATACTAAAGCTTCCATCTATTTAAAATACTAATATGGAATAATTTTAAGAACTATCCTTTAATAGTCTTATCCTACTGGTCTTGTCTATACAGCCATTTAGAGTAGAAAAGGAAAGGATCTCTTTACCAGTTGCGTTTTTGGGTTATTTATTGGATTTGTATTATGGAATTTGTAATGGGATAAGGTATCATGGCTTGCTCATTTCTTAATAATAACTTTCTTTGCTTAAGAAGAAAGTCCCCTTTGGTAAGTTTGGATGAACCACTTACATATTTCGCTTGCCAGTCTATTTACGACGTCACTGTAGCATTGTTTGAGCTGATTTCCTCACTTATCATTGATGTGCACTACAAGTCACTGGAGTAAAATGGCACTTCGATGTAAGTTTTCACCAATATTTTATCCTTTTTCCTCTGTTAATTCAACTACAAAGTATTAAAATCTGTTTACCTGCAGGTATCAGTGGTTGTTTTGGATTGGGCTCATTACCAAAGAAGAGCAATAGGTACAACATAAAAAATGAACTTCCACAATCAGACGAAACAAATGATAAGTTCCTACGACTTAATGGTGCAGAGATGCTAGAAGAGATAATTGCTTTTGCTAAAGGAAAATGTAATCCTGTCCACATCTTCTCTGCAAAAGAGCTTGAGAAGGCAACAAACCAATATGCTAATGACCATCATTTGCAAGAGGAGTTATCTTACAGATTTTACAAAGGAAATCTAGAAGGCCGAGCTATTACTGTTTCTAAGGTTTTTGGATCTCCTGAACCACTTGAACCTACCAATAGGGCCCTTGAAGTTGCAGTGCTATCTCAAATCAGCCATTCAAATGTGGTGAAACTCATTGGATGTCTGGAGACATGATTCCCAATACTTGTCTATGAATGTTTCTCTCATGTGGATATCTTTAGTTCCATCTTTAAAGGCAGCATTTCCTGGGAAAATCGCTTGAGGATTGCTACAGAAATAGCACATGCACTTACCTACCTGCACATTGGTGCTACCCTACCCATCATTCATAGGAGTATTGATTCAAGAAACATTTTGCTGGGAGAAGGTTGTAATGTCAAAATCATTGGTTTTCAAAGGTCCCTAAAACTACCTTTCGGTGAAACACGGATAGAAAGCTTAGTTATGGGGAGAGTCGGGAATGTTAATCCAGTTTATGCTAACAGGTCACAAATATCAGAAAAGAGCGATGTTTACAGCTATATAGCTGTTCTGTTTGAGATTCTAACAAAAAAGAGGCCTTATACCAGAGGAGATCCATTGCCTAATAAGGTTGAACAATTCTTTCAATCCACAGAAGAGGAGCGTATAAACTTCATTGATTAAAGTGTGCTCAAAGAAGCAAAGAACGAGCAACCGATAGCAATTATTCAAGTAATAGTGAAATGCCTGTCAGTATGCTGGGAAGAGAGGCCTGACATGAAGCAAGTTGTTCAAGAACTGTCGAGAATTAAAGGGATGTAAGAGTTACAAGAGCGAGTCCTTCCTATTAAGTAACTATGATCTGTCATGTGTCATATCTTTCATTTCTTAATCATTAGAGAAGTGCATCATAAAACCAACAACAATTTTCTGTTGTTGTCCCATATACTTTAGAGAGCACCCTGCAGCTTCCATTCTTTTTTTGTCATCTTATCATAGATTAAGAAATTTCACGACTTATGTGTGCCACACTAACATCAACGTGCACAACTATCGTTTGTTTTTTTTTTTTTTTTTATTTGTGCTTTTTGGTTTTCTTTGGACGTTGTAATGCGGAGGATCCGATTGATATTTGTCAATTGTCAGTTGTGACCATTGCTCTACCCTGTTGGACTGGAGTCCTAACTGAAAAGATGGAATGTTGATGAATTCTTCCAATGCAATGGTGTTAAACTACTAGAAAGGCTAGTTATATCTGATAAGAAACAGGTGAAACTATATATCTGTCATTCCGTGACCAGGCTAAGATGGCTAATGCTATCAAATATGCAAACAACAAACTTCTATGGAACTAGTTTTGTCAAGTTTAGTAGGGAAGCATTGAAGATGGGCCTATAACCGTTGATTCCAAGATTGATTGCTACTTCCAATTGCAGATAGTTAGGCCCATAACAGATAGCTTTCCCTATAAGATTGGAGTGACCCAATAGTATATTTTGGCCATCTACTTTGCCGTAACTCTTCTGCACTTTCTAAGATGGAGGGAGGGCTTCGAACCCAAACCTTGATCCCCTCCACTCTTTGGTCTTACTAGCTCTAATCATCTCCATCAGGCTATAAGACGACCAATTGTGTATGGTAAAATGTGTTTATTATCATCAATAGTGTGTTAAAAATTAGTTTGCAAGACTGCATACAAACTCAACTCTATCAAGCTAAATCAATTCAGTAGTGCTTTGATTGTTGTCTTTATTTGATACTCAATGTCCAACCTGCTCAGCCGGATCAATAACTTGGCTAGTGCTTCAAACTTTTCAGATTCTGCAGAAGTTGGTGAGTGAGGAGGATGATAAGATGAGATTGAAAATACAGCTTTAACCACCTAAACAAAATGATAAGGGCCATAATTATGAACAAGCTAGCTTGACGAAGTGGTTTCATTGCAATCCATTGGAATTTAGATAGGTCTTCCTTCTAAGACACCAAAAAGGCCCAGCTCAAGCCACTTTATTAAAGATTGGAATTTAGCAAAGCTACTTGGTTGGAGCTGGAAAGCATTTGCTTTAAACCTTTGAGCTGTCACGCGCTTAGACGTGTGGTAAAACCTTCTTTCTAGATGGCAACCTTCGTTCCACATGCGTGAAAGCTTGCTCCATATGCCCTCTATGCAACCATATGCCTTCAACAATTGCTCTATTGGTTTTTTGATTGTTGATATCTTTTTCAACCCTTGACTGGTTGCTACCCACTAGCTTGGATGGTTTTTTATGCACCCTCCATTCACAGAACAAATCATAAGATGAACAGTCCAGATGGCCGAATCAAGGGCCTCATTGAAGTATAATACTACATTGGGAGATTACTTAATGACACTGCATAAAGACAGACAATTGCTCAATCTAAAATCAACTCCGTAAACTTAGGACATCTTGTCGCCAACGCCCACTTCCTAAATTTTGATGCTGTGGATGCAAAGAAATTCTTCTGTGCAGATTAGTTTCACCCCGCAAAACCCTTAAAAGTTCTCATAGGCCATGATATTTTAGTCGAATTCAAATTAAACATAATACTTGGTATTGTTTATTTAGTTAAAATATTAAAAATTATATTGTTCAATTGAATGGAAAGAATATAAAATAATATCTAGTATAATATATGGTATTAAGTTAAAATAGATAAAAAAATAATGATTAAAAATAAAATAAAAGGTGAAAAATAATAAAGTTATTATGCAGCATACATGGCAAATGAACAATTGAGATGAGACTTTTTTTTTTTTTGTCTTTCCTCCTCTAGGCAGTGGGCAACAATTGAAAAGATAGGATCATTTGATTGGTGACTTGTTGAGACTTGAGACATAGCTCATCAGAAATTGACAAATCAATGGTCTGGATTACCAAGTCATAAGCCCCACTCAACAGTAGTGACTGCCAGTACACATTATGTGAATGAGGGGGCCATGTATCGTATGATAGGTGATGTTGCTTTCAGCATCCGACGCATGGAGACTTTTGCAACAACAGAATAACTGATGCTTGTGTAAAGATTTTGGGCAGTGTGCACCGAAAGCAGGTGAGGACCTGTTGTACTTGTCGATATCCATATGGTGGACGGGAGTGTAGTTGTCCGGCTTTTTCAGAATTCCCATTTGGAAATGCTCGTTGGTGCAAATGGTAGGAGATTAGCCGCTAGCACTGGCAGGCTTTTTATCGGTGCCCTTCTGGATGAATATGAGATCTTTATAGCGTTTGATCAACATTTCTAGCCCATGATCTAACATTGATGACTTCTGTTTGAGCTGATGCTAACTGAAGAAAAAAGTGGGCAATGGATTCATCACCAATATTATTCAAAGGTGGCGGTTTAGTGCCAATGCATGCATCACATCCCTTTCTATGTTTCTAGTTACAGATAGGTGACAAACAACAATGAATCAGATAAACGATATGAAAGCTTCCAACTATTCTCCCAAACAAAGTTCAAATTTTCCTTTCTAAAAGGAAACCTACCCCATCTCGAAAAGTCTATTGAATGATATGATCCCATCTTTAGTTGTACATGAAGTGGGCCACTCGGTGCTTACATGCTCCAGCCGAAATTCACACTTTGCACAGAAAGAGGAAGGCTGAAACTACTTCTATTGCTACATTGGAAGATCAGCGGAGAATATGATTTCCGGGCCTAAAAAATTCTAGTCAATGAGGTTGGGTGACGGATGATGGAAATCTCAGATCGAGCATATGTGCTTGCATGATGGAAGGGCCCACACAACGACTCTGTAAATGATTCCTTGCTTTCAAAGACAGGACTTAAGAAACACCAGCTGGGCCTCTTTCTTCCATTTAGCTTCTTACGTTGGGGTAAGGAAAGGAAGGAAGAGAAAAATCCATGGCGGCTAAACAGACTCCCAGAGACCTTCAATGGGCATTGCAAGCATTGCGCTCGGGAGACACAGACATCCACAGCATTTCCTTCCGCCATTCCCAGCCAACCTCCAGCTGCTTCCCAGAAACTGAGAATTCCATGCACATCAATATCTCTACAGATAAAGGAAGCCTCTCATGCTTTTCTCAGCTTCTAACTTTGCTGTCTTCTTCACAGAAAATCCAGCAATCTCTGAAAATTTTGGAGTTTCATCGGGTTGAATGGGAATCACGTCAGTTGCAGACTCTCTGTGCAGGACTGAACAACAACCCCAACATTAAGCAAGTCATTTTTCAAAGGAACGTGTTTGGAATAGATGGTTTATCAGAGCTTTCAGAGATGCTCAAAGGGAACGCAAGCATTAAAGAAATTATGTTTTCTGAATCACGAATTGGGTATGTTGGGGCTGGGCTACTCGCGGCTGCACTCAAGAGAAATGAAAGCTTGGAGGAGTTGCAGATATGGGATGACTCGATCGGTTCAAGAGGTGCTGAGGAGCTTTCAAAGATGATAGAAGTGAATTCTACACTGAGGCTGCTAATTATTCTAGACTCACATTCAATCACTGCGACACCGCTAATTTCAGCTGTCTTGGCAAGAAACCGGTCCATGGAAGTCCATGTCTGGAATGGAGAGAAAGGAGATAAAAGCTCCAAAGTGGTTGAATTCGTACCTGAGAAGAATGCATTGAGAATTTACAGAATCAACGCATCAGGCTCTCAGAGAGTTGCTTGTGCATTGGGATGGAATACAACCGTCAGGACACTCGACTTGAGTGGCGTACGCCTCAGATCACGTTGGGCAAGGGAGTTCCGAGTAGTCCTAGATCAGAATGCTAACCTCAAACAGGTGAACTTGTCAAAAACTTGCCTTAAAGATAAAGGAGTCGTATATGTTGCGGCTGGGCTTTTCAAGAACCGAGGACTCCAAAGTTTACAGCTAGATGGGAACTGGTTCAGTGGAGTCGGAGTCGAGCATCTGTTATGCCCTCTGAGCAGGTTTTCAGCACTGCAAAACCAAGCTAATTCAACACTGAAATCAGTGACCTTCGGAGGTTGGAAGACTAAGATTGGTAAGGATGGAATTGCAGCAATTTTGCAGATGCTGGTCAGCAATCAGAGCTTAGAACATTTGGGCATTAATGATGATGAGGGTTTGAAATCAGATGACTTCATAAGAATCTTCAAGAGCTTGGAGAGAAATGCAACTTTAAGATACTTATCTCTGAAAGGTTGCAAAGGAGTTCGGGGAGAGTTGCTGTTACAGACAATAATGGATACATTGCAGGTGAACCCTTGGATTGAAGGCATTGATCTGAGCCGAACGCCATTGCAGAATTCTGGAAAAACAGATGGAATATATCAGAAGCTAGGGCAGAATGGGAAGATGGATATGGAGATGGATTTTCTGGAGGACATGCCATTGACAGTTCCCAAGAGTTGCCGAGTTTTTGTCTGCGGTCAGGAATTTGCAGGTAAGATTTTAACCTCTACAAGCCATTAATTTAGCTTGGATTTGATTGTTACATTCAAAATTAAGTTTCCTAATCAGAAAAAGATTTACAGTTCATCACTGTATCATGCTCTAACCATGGCTTCCTTGAGACTGTATGTTTGCAGGTAAAACTACACTTTGCAACTCCATAATGCAGAACTTCTCTTCTTTTAAGCTTCCTTACATGGATCAGATAAGAACACTGGTAAACCCAGTAGAGCAAGCTGTGAGAACAGAAGGAATCAAAATCAATACCTTCCAAGATGATGGCACAAAGATTTCTGTCTGGGATCTTGCCGGCCAGAATGAGTTCTATGCCTTCCACGATCTCATGTTTCCAGGACATGGTAGCCCTTCATTCTTCTTGATTATTTCCAGCATATTCCGCAAGCCAGACAACCGAGAACAGAAAAGCCCAACAGAGATTGAAGAAGACCTCCTGTATTGGCTCAGGTTCATTGTCTCAAACTCGAGAAGAGATCAGATGCAGTCCCCATTGATGCTACCGAATGTTACAGTAGTTCTCACCCATATTGATAAAGTCAATCAAACGTCAGAGAACTTGCAGCTAGCTGTTAGTTTGATTCAAAGGCTGAGAGAGAGGTTTGATGGGTTTGTAGAATTCTATCCCACTGTATTCACAGTTGATGCAAGATCATCCGGGTCAGTTAGTAAGCTCACCCACCATGTCAGGAAGACAAGTAAAACAATTCTACAAAGGGTCCCACGAGTCTATCAGATTTGTAATGATCTAATACAGATCATATCAGACTGGCGATCACAAAACTATAACAAGCCTGCATTGAGGTGGCAAGAGTTCTGTGAGTTGTGCCAGGTGAAGGTGCCAGCATTGAGGATCCGATCAAGGCATGATAATATAGATAAAGTGGAGATGAGGCGGCGAGCTGTTGCAAACTCCTTGCATAATGCAGGTGAGGTGATCTTCTTTGACGATCTCGGATTCCTAATCTTGGATTGTGAGTGGTTCTGTGGAGAAGTGCTTGGGAGGCTGATAAGGTTAGATGTTAGGAAGCAGACTTCTGCAGAGAAAAATGGGTTCATAAGCCGTAAAGAGCTAGAGAAAATTCTTAAGGGAAGCCTGCAAAGTCGGGTTCCTGGGATGGGCTCAAAGGTGTTTGAAAATCTGGAGGTTGGAGATCTCGTGAGGATGATGCTGAAACTAGAGCTGTGCTACGAGCAAGAACCAGCTGATCCAAATTCTCTTCTTTTGATCCCAGCCATTCTTGAAGAAGGGAGGGGAAGATCCCAGAGATGGCAGTTCAGTGCCCCGTATTGTATTTATGCTGGAAGGCACCTGGAATGCGATGATTCAAGCCACATGTTCCTCACTCCGGGGTTCTTTCCTAGGTTGCAGGTACTAAGACACACTTTTCTAGCATTGTTTGATGCATGCAATGCAGCTTCCTTCACGCTGTGCGATAGTGCATTGAATTGAACTGAAGTAGGAAGTTTCAGAACAGAAACAGTGGCCAAAGTGTGGGGTTAGACTCACTCCATTTGGGATGGATAGTAACACCCAAAATGCAATTTTGTTCCAAATTCAAACACATGAAATTCGACTCCTATAGAATGAATTTATCACCATTCAGTTTAACTAAGCACAAACAACCCGCTATGCATTTAAAAGTAAGGCTAAATCCTGGGAGAACTTAGAATGCATGCACATACTCTGAAGATGTTTGAGAAATTTTTTTGGAAAGAACAACATTTTACATGATTTGTATTCCTGAAGTGGGAGTGGCATTGTTAATGATCATTTCATAAAACGTGATCAGATTGTTCTTTTCATCTGTTGGCCTTGAAAGCATAAAAATATATTTATCAAGGACACAAGCCACTGTAAATTAGATGAAACAGGGAGGTAGCTTTTGGTGGGTTGCCACGAGTGCAAATGCCAGAGACATGAAAGCATAATCTTTTAACATGAAATAACTAAAGCATACTGCAATCTGTGGAGAATTTCTGAAAAATGATCGTGGTATTTGTTATTTTTGCAATAAATATCATGAAATTTAGTGAAAATTGGCACTAAATTATGCTATTGAGTCATGAATTGACACGATATATCTGCATCCAAATGCATCATGAATGTTCACATTTTAAAGTTCTAGAATCCAACACTAACCCTGCCAAACAGTAATCCTGCGAGAATGCAGATTTTTCACAGAATTGAACTAAATGGTTTTGAATAGATTTCCCTAGTTTGTTGGTCATGTCACTTGTTTGCAACACAGGTACACCTCCACAACAAAATTATGGGATCAAAAAGCCAGCATGCAGCAACATACAGCCTAGAGAAATACCTTATATCCATCACAATCAATGGGATTTATGTCCGGGTTGAACTGGGGGGGCAACTGGGCTACTACATTGATGTTCTTGCTTGCTCAACTAAGAACATGACTGAAACTCTCAGGCTCTTCCAGCAGCTTATTGTCCCAACAATCCAGGGCCTCTGCCATGGGGTCACGTTGACAGAAAGTGTTCTTCGGTCAGAATGTGTTAAAAATTTGACACCACCCAGACACCGGAGGACCCAGTTCGTGCCTCTGCAACAACTGAAAGAGGTGCTGCTCACAGTCCCAGCCGAAAGCATGTATGAATATCAGCACACATGGAGCTCTGTGCACGATGAAAATAAACCCATCTTACCATCTGGATTCGATTTTGCCCGAGACCTTCTTTCAGACGAGGACTTCCGAGAAGTACTTCATCGACGATACAATGATCTCTACCACTTGGCAAATGAACTGGCTGTCCCAATGGAAAACACCCCTGAGCCACCTCCAGAAGATGAGCCTGATAGCACAGTTGAAGCATCAATGGCTGGCATTGCAAAAGGTGTGGAAGCTGTTCTGCAGAGGTTGAAGATCATACAACAGGAGATAAAGGACTTGAAGCAGGAGATCCAAGGGCTGAGATATTATGAACATAGGCTGCTGATAGAGCTCCATCGGAAAGTGAACTACATGATGAACTACACAGTTCAGTTGGAAGAAAGGAAGCTGCCAAACATGTTCTATTTCGTCCAGACAGATAATTATTCAAGGAAGCTGGTGACGAATTTAATCTCTGGCATGACAGCTCTCCGGCTACACATGTTGTGTGAATTCCGAAGAGAAATGCATGTGGTTGAAGATCAAATGGGGTGCGAAATGATGAAGGTCGATAACGTGACAGTTAAATGTTTAGTCCCATACATGAGCAAGTTCATGAAACTGGTAACTTTTGCCTTGAAAATAGGAGCACATTTTGTAGCAGGAATGGGCGAGATGATACCTGACTTGAGTAGAGAAGTAGCCCATCTCGTTGACTCATCTGTTCTGTATGGTGGGGCAGCAGCAATGACAGCCGGGGTTGTTGGCATGGCAACAATTGGACAAATGGGTGGGCGCAGATATAGAGGCCAAAGTTCAAGAGATGTTCAACAAGATCTGAGAACAGCACAGCAATGGCTTGTAGATTTCTTGAGGGAGCGCAGGTGTTCAACAGGGAAAGATATTGCTGAGAAATTTGGGTTGTGGAGGGTGCGATACAGGGATGATGGACAGATTGCTTGGATCTGCCGAAGGCACAAAGAAATAAGAGCAAATGAAATCATTGAAGTACCTATTTGAAAACATGTCATTGCTCCAGGCAGCAATTGATGCTTCAAGGATAGAAACATAAAAGAAGAATATATGAGTAAAAGGTCCAAGTCTGCCATACAAACTTGTGTGTATGTTGAAGAAAGCTATCGGTGGTTCAAATGCTACTGACACAATCTTTTTCCAGCATCAAGACTGATATGGAATTGGTTGTGCACTCGTGGATTTGCATGGATGCTTGCATATTTTCCATGCATTTTTATTAGGGAATGATCCAGCATAGACAGAGAAGCCATCTCAATGTTAGACTAATGGCATTGAGCAATCAATTAACTGATCAAAAAGAAATATACTTCAAAAAATGAAAAAGGCGATCCAGCCGTCATGTATCATAATCTGTGCTAGGCTTACACATGTATATGGTCTTATCAGTTTGATGACTTGTGAATATGATAAAATTGTCGCACATCAATATTATAAAGTTTGAATTGTGCAAGGAAGCATTGAGCATGACAGGCATGTGGACTTGCTTTTTGTTACAGAAACTATCAGCTCAACTGTTTGAGATTCACTTATACGCACAGGCAGAGTTCACCTTAAGGATAATATCCTATTTATCAATTCCTCAGAAAAAAGATGATATTTTTTTTATTGGGAAAATTCGTCTGTAAAATAGAAAAAATAATATCTATAATAGAAAAATATAGAAAAACTCATGATAACTTAAAAAAAGAAACACACATTTAGAACAGAAAAAACTACATTATGAAGCTAAAATTGAATAAGACGTGGACATGTATATTAATTCCCGATAAAGTTCCTAATTGATATATCGATTTTAAAAGGCATTTACTTCTTTTGAATTCATCCACCTTAAGAACGGAAAATAAATGCATATAAATTCTCCAAATGTGATAGTACTTAAACTCTTTAATTATTTTAATTATTTAATTATTATTGATTATTTATTAAATACATCCTTAAAAAATATTCAACCATATTCTCTTATGGTTTGCATTCTTAGAATTCCCTAACTTTCCTACAATGATGACATAAACAGATCTTTTATTAAAAAAATATTTTTTAAAAATAATTTATAATTAAAAATAGTTAAAAATATTCTCATTATCTATTTAAGGATAAATACATATTATAAATTACCTGTAATATTAATTTTATTAGAATAATTTAGAAAAAAAATTAATTTAGGGATTTTCACTAGTAAAATCGATGTTAGCAATGATAAAATAGATATCATCACCAATAAAATTGATAAATTCCGATAATATCAATATTATCATCAATAAATTGGAAATAGTATAAATGTCAATTTTTACGTTATTTTTTTATCAGTGACCCCTAAAACAATTTTATTGCCGATAAAATTGATAAAAATTACATTTCGGTCTGGAGTTCAATACCAGGCTGTTTACTTGCCTTCAAAAATAAAACTGCAATTATCATAATAAGATTATTCCAATAGATACATGATGTGCACTAGGAAACGAGAACGGGTGAAAGTCTAATATTGATAAACTGCTTGAATAAACCTCATAAGAAATGAAAAAAATAAAGAAAATGAAAGAGAGATTGATTGCTTTTTCTTTGATAGCCATTGAGATGCAACCCACTAGTAATTAATATCGAGAGGAAGCTAACATCAAACCTCTAATCTGAGTTTGATCTTAGATGTCTGCTTGCTGAGACAAATTGATTAGCTTCCCAGCTTGCCTTATACCTAGACAAAATGATACACTGCATGGCGGACAACTAGCATAAGGCCCCAGGAACCTCAAAAGAGTTCCACAGGACCCTAAAACACCTTAGAAGGGCTTCCCACTCAGGGGAAAGCCCACCTTCAAGAAAACATGGTGGTTGGCAACTTAAACTAAATGTCTTCAAACTGCACCACCTGTAGGACCACTTGAAGATCTCCCTTTTTCCTCCCAAGGGTCATTCCTTTGGAAGTTCTCAATTGGATGAGACATCACCAGAGCAAGAATAAACTCATTGCAAAGCATAAACTGATTCTCTGCGGTTTCACACAGTCACAGTATAAATTCAATCAAGGATAAAGATTTATCTGGTCCCAGCTTTCTCGTCAGCCAACCAATGCCAAACAAAAGGTATGAAGCAGAATGATGAAAGCCTCTGAAGTGGCCAACCAAGAAAGCATGCTCTTGTCAACCAGCTAGTCCAATCACCAAAGCCGTAAATTCCTAGCATTGTTAGAACAGTTGAAAACGAAAGGAAGGAGATACTTCGTATAGAATCGAAGAGGATTGAACTCTCCTTCCCCCCAGAATCAAATGCCCAGCAGATCAGCTCATGTTTGGTAGCATGAACCAGCAGAGAAGAAATGAAGCGTTAATTTGAAAATCAAATATAAGGTTTGGCATATAAAGTCAATCTTCAAAGATATTCAGTTCAAAGTGGGCCAAGGCTGTAAGGTTTGATTTGGTAAGAGTAATGGAGGCAATGAACTGTTTAGCTGTGACGCTTCTTGTGTTCAGCTAACTGAAATATTCTCGTCAAACAATGTTATGATCTTGAGCAGTTAACTTGTTTGGGTCTCTAATTCAAGTGAAATCTTTGGGATTGGATCTGCTTGTAGGGTTGAGGTCTTCATTGAATCCGCAGGCACCCGTCCTATAGGTTATTTTCATACAATAATTTTCTGAAGATTATGCGGGCAATTGAGTTCGGCAGTTGACCTAAACCCCCATAAAAGAAAATGTTGGTCTCCAGATGCTCTGCCACAAGACGATGCCATTTGATATGCAGGAAATGTGAAACAAGCTTCTCGAAATGAAAGTTCAAAAAAGAGAAAATGGCCAGTACAAATATGTACTCTATGTTCTTGAATGCGATCTAATGCATCCGCTATCGTATTTTCAGCTATTTGAAAAACAGTGGGTTCTACCCAGCATTGTGCCAAATTTCAATATGTTTAAGATTGCAGGGCGCGTTCAAACAGAAAGGAAAATTATTGCAAAGGATGCTCCAAGCAATCATGAGGATGCATGGAAAAGAAGAATAGTACGACAATTTGGGTCTAAGCATATGCATTGGATGTGATATAAAGGTGGACAGGCCATAATTCATTGGGGCCATGATGTGTAAGAATTGAATGGAACTTTGATGATAACCTCCTCCTCCAGTAAAAATTAATTATAATTAACATGCACAAGCCTGCTGCTTAAGTTGATTTGATTGCCCATCACTAGATAAAGGAAGTTTCACACTATTGGAATATCTAAGGAATCCAAAGGGTGCC
Source organism: Pouteria campechiana (assembly GCA_036873735.1). Lineage (NCBI taxonomy): Eukaryota > Viridiplantae > Streptophyta > Magnoliopsida > Ericales > Sapotaceae > Pouteria > Pouteria campechiana. Next base: position 13,875 of record JAYJMB010031462.1, read on the forward strand.
TAGGCTAGGAGAGGTTGCAAGAGATTATCAATTTTGCATTAAAGCTTCCTTCCCTGGAAACCAGCATCATTAAGGAAGACATTGAAAACCAAGATGCGACACAAATTTATCAATTAATTTTGAGGGAGATTCTAGCGATACAATTGCTTGGTCATCCATCTAAGAACTTCTCTAGAATCTAACATTCATTTCCATTAAGGAGGAAAAGGACAGAGACACCCAAAAGTCACATAAAAGGACAGGGTACTCTCACCAGATAAGAGCTCCCAGTTCATCATGTGCTGCATTGCGCACACTCCCTTACAAAACATGGTACATTCCAAGCTTTATAAGGACAAAAATTCACAACCATTTTCTTGGACACAACCCACATGAAGACTTCACTCACACAGATAAACACAGGATGATCGGAGAAGGCACCATTTCGGCGTAGTTTATAGAAGAAGGGAGGTCACCTGTGTCCCCGATGGGAAGTGGCTTTAAAATTTTTTGCAAGTTTGAGAAACTTGTGTTGCAACTTCCTAGAAAACTTAATCATCTTACAAAGCCACTTCTCAAGGAGCTGATTTCAAGCTTCCGAAGAAGCTGCACCCAAACACATGCCTAGAGATACTACCTATCTTTTTCTTTAACATAGTTGCCCCCTTGGTAACAAAACAATCTAAAGTGATAAACAAGGTTTAAACTTCTATTTCCTTCCATCAACGCAACACCTTATCTAATTACATACTAGTTACCAAACAAGTTTTATTCAAGAAAGTAGTCTAGAAGAATGTGCTTTTTACAAAGTCCTTCCTAAAAAAGCTCCGCTTGATGAGTTTAGCAAAAGCAGTTGCAAGACCAAGAATCAAAGCCCATCAGTCGGCATGTCTTCGAATTGAGCTTGCAGGATCTATTAGAAACTAGACTATATTTCAACCCCAAAACCATAATACACATGCAAGATCATCTGGGCATGATGCGAAAGATCGTAAAATGAATGAAGAGACAGATGCACCAGTGTGTGTCACGTGAGCAAGTTGCAGCAAGAAAAAGATAGGCCTAATAATGGAAGAACTAATCAAAATTGTACACGTTAGGTTTGTTCAAACCTTACGTCAAGCAGGTAGCACATTTAGCAAGAACGAGGTCAAAATTCCCTTGTTTAAAAATGCTAGATTATGCACAAGATGACAAAATTCCACCACCAAATCCGGGGCGACTCCATGGAAGTCTCTCCTGTTTCCCGCGAGGGACGTGGTTAAGTTGTGATGCCTTTTTAGTTGTTCCTCTTGCATTGATGGATTTTTATTTTTTTTTTAATCCCTTTTTTGCCTCAGTTCAACTCTTTTGCTAGAACGAGAACAACATTTCAACAAACATGCATCAGCAATGATGACAACATTTGTGTGTGCAGTAACAAACACGCTCATCAACAACGACATGAGAAATGATGTGTCAATGGGGATACTATTGGAGTCAAAGTGGATCATTGACGAGCTACGTCTGGTCTCAAGATCACTTAATCTGATGAGAATGAAAACCAGCAGCAGCAGCAACAGCGAAAAAAGATTGTAGTGGGAAAGAAACAATACCTAATCTCCTGGCTAACTAAAGAATACTGAGAACTGCCAGAGGTGGAAAGCGGAAAATTTTAAAATCTCAAAAGCAAAGGAAATGAAACGAGAAGACGGATAATTATTAGAAATAAAAAGAACATAGATATAACAGAGAGACTTTTTAAACAGAAATATAAGACATAACAAAGTAGTTAATATAGATTTATAATAAAGAAAAAAGAAAATCTGTTAAGGTTGTCATATTTCATATTAAAAGGGAGTGAGAAAAGGAAGAAAAGACATTTCCACCTCCTTTTTTCATTACCAAACACACCCCAAAAGAAAAGGGCAGACTAGTTGTGTAAAACTGCTGTACTTCAATGTCACTGGTTGCAAAGGACATGACTTGATGAATATTAATAAGACGTCCAATCCAATTTCAAGAAAGCATCCAATATGGGACCAAATGAGCAAACAAAAGACATCAAACATAACCGGATAAAAGGTTGAGTTTGCAACCTCAACAACATCAAACTCCACTAGGCTTTTTGATCTTGACCAATCAATGCATCTTTCCACAGGGGCTAATAGCAATCGGACCCCCACCTTGGTGGATCTTTCCATTTTCGTCCTTTTCTGGTGAATAAATTTATGGTTGCACATCAAGAAGATAAAATGTTGAGCTCTTTGAAAAATTGCATGCCATGATTTGCCTGTCCAAATTTGTTGCTGCCCTTAACTAATTCACTCATGTGTTTCTTCGTGTAACCTTTTTTCTATTTTCTGCAGCTTTGGTCTTTGCTTTTTTTTTTCCTTCTTTTTTTTACTGTTATTTTTCTGTTTCTTTTTCCTTTGGTAGACAATAGATCTAAGATTCTGCTTTTGCATCAAATCGTCATCATTTGCAAGAGAAACAATTCAAACAGTGACAAAGAACTTGGCAATGCTAACATCGACATAAAACAAGAGACAATGGAAGAGAATAGTCATGGATCTCAAGCAAAACATGGGAAGAAGGAGAAAAGATAAGCTAATTGCATAGTATCGTAGTTAAGACAGAACAAAGCTTGTAAACACATACAAGTGGTGTGTATTCCCCTTTCATCTCAAGTTATTCAAGACCTGAAACCAAACACCCACTTACTACACTATGAGTGCTAAATCTAGAGTCACCTGTATATGTCCCTCTAAAACAACCCCAAGAAGTTCAGAAAAACGCCCTACTTCCATAAAACACTCTTGAGCCGGTACCCTTTGCTGATTGTAACTTCTGATCAGCAGCCGGCTTCCCATTGTCAGAATTGGCACTGCCATTCTCAATGTCCATTGGCAGCTTCATTTTCGCTAATGACTCTGTAAATTGCTGCATACTTTTCATATACATATCAATGATGTCCTGCTGCACAACCGACTGCTCCTGCTCCACCTTAACATTAAGAACAGATTGCGCATATGTGTTACTTGCTGGCTTGTTAGATGAGTCTGCCTCCCCCTCAGTAACATCTGTGCTCTTCTCTTCCTGTGGTGAAACATTGTCATGATTCAGAGTTTTGGAAGCCTCCAAAGGACCGCAGATGGATTGAGAGCTTGCAGGAACAGGTGCAGGAGGAGAACCATTTGTAGAAACACTGCTTGGTGGAGTATCACTCTTCAAAGCTTCAACAGAATCAAAACTTTCTGTTGAGAAGCTCTCCACAGCAGGGGCTCCAGTCTCAGAACTCAGCTGATTATCGGTATCTGAAGTGACTAAACCTTCAGAGCCTTGAGATTCCAAGCTGGCACACTGAATTCCAATGTACTCAGAGACCATGATCTGATCCTCATTCACCACCTTCAAATCCGGGAACTCGATCTTGGCGTATTCACAAGGCACTGAACTGTTCACACTTTCTGATTCTAGTATAGTGGCATCCTGAGACACTGAAGATTGAGCAGCAGCTAATGGCAAGACGTCTGAGGAAGATCCATTATAGGAAAGCGACAACTGGACGAAACCAGCTGGGGAATGGAAAAGATCAGTTGACGACAGTGAGAATTCTTGCATCGATTTTCCATTCCCAACAACCACCTCGGATAAAGGCACTAGTGCAAATCCAAGCAGCTGGTCCTCTAGATAGTTTTTCACCCTACTAAGCATCCATATCTCGCATTTAAGCGATGATTCAATCGTTCGAACATTGAGCTGGAGATTCTCATTGAAGACAGGATTTTTGCCACCTCCGTTGATAATTTGTGTCGAGTAAGTGACATCTGGGTCACTTGTGAGGCAAAGCTTGGCATAAACATCTTGCTTCTGATAAATGCAGATGTTGTGAATGTCACGAGCTTGATGTATGAAAACATCAAGAACGCCGATGAATTCATCTGAATTCCTGACCATTGGTTCCTTCTGAAGGAGACCCAATCGTGAAGAGAAAGTGCTAGAGAATTCAGACCTTGGTGTATCAGACTCTGCAACGACAGACGAGTTTGTAAGGGATGGAGAAAACGCGAGGTGGGAATCCATTGACACAGCCGGTGGGAAAAACCTGTAACCGAATTGACAGAGATTGGTTAGAGACAGCAGAATAGCTAAGCATATCTAGGAAAAAAAGGAAGAAATTGCAAACTTCTTATGGAAAATATCAGAGATGCACAACCTACACACATATGGAAAATCAAATGACACAGAAATTATTGAAATCTACTAAAAGCTAAGCTGAATTTTGCAAAGGGGTACTTGAAACCCAAATTCCAGACACAAAATTCCTGAGCTATTTCAACTGCTAATTGATCCTTGAGAGCTAAAACTTGAATTTCTAGAACCCAGGCTTTCTAATGCATCCTTAAGACGCAAACAAGCACAAAAGGAGAAGGCCGCCAGATTAGAACAAGTAAATTCTTCAAAACGAAGAGCTCAAAATGCACAAATTATACCAACTGAGAGCTAATTAAAAATAAAATCCCAACTTACAACATCCCAAAACAGAAATTTTACCAGAACGCTGATCCGAGAAAGTATATCAAGCTAAAAGTAAAAATATATATGCTCAAAGCCCAGAAGTCAATAACCAAATATAAGGCCCTTGAAAGATCCTTAAAGCCACAAAATAATAATAATAATAATACAAAAATACAAGAAAATACAATCTTCAAACCAAAATTTCAAACATGAAAAGCAAAACCGAAAGATTAGCAGACAATGAAAATCGAAACAACAAAAACATACTTAAAATCCGAAAAAAGAAGACAAATATATGATTCTTAATCCCCAAAAATCCAGAACGATAGAGAAGGGTCAACATACACAGAACCAAAAGCCATAACAACATAAACAGCAAAACCCAAATTTCCAACACACAACAGCACTAAGGGATCTTGAACACCCGCCTAGAAAAGACCATAACATTTAAAAAATAAAAAGCAAAATAAACCGCAAAAACTTGAATTTGAGCCAGATTCCTGAAACCCCAACAAACCTTACAAATTACAGATGGATTTTCACCACTCAATTTCCAACTCCAGTACTCAAAAGCGATTACACAGATGAACAGAAGCCAAACATAAAACCTCAATTCCTCTTATAGGCGAGAGAGAGAGAGAGAGAGAGAGTGGAGTAATACCAGAGAATCCAAGGAGTAAAACAAGGAAATGAATGATACGGTAACTAAGATTCTTCTCTCGCTCAGTTCGAAGCAATCTCCATGGATTTTCAGACCCTGCTGCAAGATAAAACGGCAACAATGAAACTCTACGAAGCACGTGCAGAAAAATTGATATTCCGGCGGAGTATCTTCTTACCATAAACCTCCATTCTCAAATTTTACCATTTTGTCCTCAAATAACCAATCAAAACCTCCATAACAACTTCATTACACCTTAATACAACATAAAATAATTTAAAACTAAATAAAATTTCAAGGGTTATTAAATTTAATGACATTGAATCTGTCAAAATCAGTATTCGAAGAGGTCTGTGATTGTTCAGAGTATTATGATTAGTACTTTCAGTTGATTTGGATATTTAATTTGATTTTAATCTTACTCCAAAAGTGTGTTTCTTCACTTGGATGTGTATGAAGCTTCATAATCCTCCGGCGTATGAATGGAGAATGGAAGAAATGAGCTAGGAAATAATGGGTAGAAAAAGGGCAAAACCGGAATAAGGAAAATGATGAGTTCCACCCCATAGACTGCAGCAAAACACGCCTCAAGTGTGCAAAACGATGCACACGTGTTAAATTCAGTAGACGTTCATCAAAACTGCCCGCTTCTCAATTCCCAATTTGCATATGGTTCCCATTAAAAATAAAAGTACCCCTGTGAAAGAGTATAAGCCATTCAATGAATTGTACGGTTACTTTTCATTATCAAAATCGTTTCCTCTGATTTTTAAAAATGGATGCGTACGAAAATATAGGTTGCGTGATGAACGGTTATGATGTTATACACGCTTCCTAGTATTACTCGCAAATGGAGTGCGAGAATTCCGAGCATCAGTAGGCGCGGACTACCGAAAGAAAAGGCAGTCGTAAGAAGAGCCGTTAGATACACGGCCCATTGTTTTTTTTTTCCCTGTACACCGGAACCTTTTTGAGTCTCGCAGGTGGGTCGTACTATACGATAATCTAAGCCATATATATGTATTGAATCTCTACAATAACGTGTCGCATGAAGAGAGAATATCTATCGTAAAGTGTGCTTTAGAGGAAAACATCTGGCATAAAGTGACGGTCCAATTCAACTTTTAGATTTTCGTGTATGAAAACTTTTAGATTTTTGGCCAACAGATGCTGCAAAGTGATATTTCACCAGTCTCGATGGCGTAGAAATGGGCCCCTGCTGTCTGAATTCCAAACGCGCGTATACCGTGAAAAGGCGGATGTAGAGTATAAAGTCAACAGATTATTGGTAGAATTTTCGGGTTCTTATCCTCAACTGTCGATCAGTCTACAGTACATGAGGTTGTACAGAAAGAAAATCATGTCAGCGCTATAGATGTTATATGCTAAAATATTCAGACCAATCTAAGCCATTGATTTTACTAAGTATCAATATTTTGAATATTAAATTGATAGATTATCATAAAAAGAATGAAATAGTTATTATTTTTAGTAAGAAAAGTAATTGGATAATAAATTGATATAGAAAAATTTTTATCTGAAATTAAAAAAAAAATTGTAAAAAAATGGTGCCTAGCATTCTAATGGATTGGATTGTTCAGTATGATCGTTCATAAAGTGTATACTACCTAGATTAGTTGTAGGAGATCCGCAATGCTTTTGGTTTGGTGGTGCAGCGCAGGTCGACAAAACCGCCCGCTGCTGCAAATGAATCACGCGTGCTGGCGGCAGACGGAGGCTTCCCACGTGCGAGGTTGGGTGGGGTCGAGCGCGTGGATTCCCTTGCCAAAAAGCACGGCCTGTTCAAACTCCGGTGGGAATTGATAGCCGGCATTAATTGCTTTTTGCTGGGAGTTAGAGAGGTTAAGTGGTCCACTAGCGAAAATGTCTTGTGGGGGAGGTACCGCCAAGTTGCCACGTGCATTAACGCATCCCAGCCGTGTCTTCGGTAGGCTTGACGGTATAGATTGACTGTCCAAACTTAGGAGTTCCACCTAGATGACAAAAGCTATAAATAGAACGTGGGCCTCTAATTTATAAGGTAGTGTTTAATTGGAGGTTGGAACGATGCAAAAACTAAAAAAGAAAAAAAGAAAGGGAAAAGGAAAAGGAGAATAAGCCAAAGATGTGCAAGATGAGATATAATAATATCAACAGTGTAAGAAGTAATACCAGAGATAAAATAAATAAAAATTAAAACATATAAACTTTTTAAAAATATAAAAGTAATGGTGTAAAAAAATAAGATTATTAAGCCAGGTTCATAAATGAGTAAATCTTGTCTCAGTCATATTAAGTGCTTAGCTTATTTAAGCTAGCTTTCAAGCCCGAACTTAATCTTTATGAATGGAAATTGATAAAGAAAATTATTGTTATTATTCATAATGCAAAAAATAATTAAAAATTTTGTAACATTTCTATTTGGGTCTGTATATGTGGTGTATTAGAAAGGAATATTAGGAGATGACATTAGTAATATAAATTTTTAATGAAAAAATGAGAAAAAAATA
>JAYJMB010031473.1:0-36057 GCA_036873735.1 Pouteria campechiana
TCCATTTTTGCTATTTTTTTCTATAGTAAAATTCAATATTTTTCCTAATTTACACCTTTGGCATTCCATCGCCTTAAGTAACGACCCCAGGAGGGCGGGGCGTTACACAAACAATGGATGATTATACTCTGTGCTTCCAAGCAATAGGTCATCATCTATAAAAGTGATCATCCAATCGCATTCAATTGTGGTAGCAACTTCTGCTAGGTACAAGTCCTTGATGGATTCATCTACCAACGCATTTATGAGCACTTGTTGGGAATTCTTGAAGAGATGAAGTGCGTTGTATATACTTAGTCTTGCTAGGATTCTACGCAAGTGAGCAACGACATCATATTCTAGTTTATTTGTGAATTTAGGAGCTTCTGTTTCTTCAATGGGGGGGACAAGGAATACCAGGTACTGACTCTTTTTGCATTGGCGCTTTCCCTTTGTCCTGGGTCATATTCTTACCAGATTGTAACATGGCCATTGTTTCAGGTGATTTAGACACTTCTTATGAGCATTCTCTTTATCCGACATGATGTTAATCATATTGCAAGATACTTTCATAGGTTCTGATGGCTCTTAGATCAATAGCTTAAGTAATCAAGGGAATGATGTGGGGACTTATTTTGGTAATGGAAAAGCCTTTCCCAATGTGATAATGCATTCCCATATTATATGCCTTTCTTCTCGCACCATGGGACAATAAAGGCAAATTTGCACAACCTCAAGGTAAAATCATAAAGATATTCCCCTTTAAGAGGATGAATCCCTTGCACTTGTCCCTTAGATTACTGAAAAGTATAGTTATGGAATCTGTATATAAATGCTTCAGCTGACACCTCCCATGATCTGAATGATTTGACTAACAATGTTGCAATATACTTTTGGGCATAGCTATTACCAGCTAGTGAGAATGGAAAACTTCTAATTGTGTATACCTCATTCTAGGATATCATTTGTACCAAAGCTTAATACTAGAACACGTGTTTGATTATGACCTTATAGCCTTCTTTGAATAATTTCATCATAGGCCCCCCTAAGTAACGAACTTGCTTAATTTCTAGGTTAGTCATTAGAATAGGGTTCTTCATGTAGTGCAGGTATCCAAGGACCATTGCAATATGCAATTCTATGAACACTTGCTCCTTTGGAGAGTCATTCATTACCTTCATCTTCTTCTTTTTGGCTCGATCGAAGGCCTCTATGAAGCTAGACGGCATTCGATGGTGAAAGTAAGCTCTTCTTGTCAGGCAAAGATGGACTTCTTCTACTTCTAGGCAATCAAGTGATTATGGATCACTCCAAGTAGCATCCCTCCATTTGTGATTATAATTAGTTATTCTCATCGAAATGCGAGTCTCAGTTAATAAGAGACTTCCTGATTACTTCCTTTATTTTGGAAAGAAAATGTAGTAGGAACATATCTTATAAGGGGACCCACTCTTTGGTGCCTTGCACTGCTGGTGTTTAAAACCAGTTCTTCTTCACTTCTAGGGAAAGTGAGTTTTCAAAATTTTGATACATTTTTTTGAGATCTGAATTTTCTCTATAGCATTCATTAGCATAGCGAAAGAGGTGCATGACCGGTGAATCACCAACATTGAATAAAGTGAATCCTTAACACTGGTGCTCCCTTTAGCAATTGTGCCTTCTATGAGAACATTCTCTCTTCTTGTTTGGCTAGCTCTTAGAGGCCTCCCTTCACCAATGTGATAACAAGATGCCACTACTGGATATTCAAATGGATTATCTTCATCAAGGTTTGGGCTACTCCTAGTTCCTAGGTCTGGTAAGTTATCCAAAAGTGTCACCCATACTTCACTTTCAACTGATGAAAGTGATGGTGATTGTCCCCAAGCATCGAGCTTTAGGCACCCTTGATCAAGGCGAGTTCTTCTCTTTTTTTTCACCTTCATTTTCTTATAGAAAGATTTAAGCCTCTTAGGCTAGAGGTAATCCCTAATGATGTATGGCTGGGACCATGATGGCTAGCAATGTATCCTTTTAGGATATGAGAATAAATCCTTCAGACACTCCTCCATTTTCCTTTGCTTTGCATGCTTGATCTGGCAATTCCATCTTTTTCATTTCATTAATGGGACTTCTAGGATGTCTTTTGGACAAACAAGATCCTAACCTTCATCATCAACACTAACCTCCTTTTGCACCTCTTGGTTGGAGGTTTTAGGGAATTAATGGTTGAATTCTTGTTCCCAAATTACCAGATCGGGAACTTCTTTCACGGATATGTTGTTGGATATTGCTTGTATATCCTTTTTCGGTGTAATGAATCCATTCTTCATGTAATGATTGATGATTCGTCTTACTACCTTGCATTTAACCGTCAAGTGATTGACACCCCAATGGTAGTGACAGTATAAGGGATGGTTCACCTTATCTACTTTAGCCAGGAATAATGAATCCGAAAGCTTTATATTACCTAATTGGATGAGCCCTAATAGAATTGGTACCACCTTCTCATCAAAGTACTTGTATTTTAGCTCTGAGATCTCCCTTTTCTTTGGTTGTCTGTCGTTACCACCAGTTTTGATTTCAATAGTGTTGACGAAAATGCATGATTCTCCTTTTTCTAGTTCTTGCTTCTTAGGCCAGAAGGGGCTTTCTTTCTTCTTATTGTCCCAGTCTTTACTCTTTTCAAAGAGAGAGAGGAGGCGTTCCTTTCGACTTGCCTCATTAGCCAGCACCCGGAAGGTAGTTATCTACTCATTCACCAGGATGGCAAGATTAACTTTAATACCATTCTAACATAAATAGACCTTTTGCTCTTCGATTAAGATTCACTCACACTTGTTAGCTTCTTTCTGCTAGCGAGACATGAATTCCACTACTGGTTCATCATCCCTTTGCTTCATGAGGGATAGATATGCTAATGTGACATTTTTCTTGGTCACAAAGAACCTTGCCAAAAATAGGTTTTGCATGTTATTCCAGGTCTTGACTAACCCTGCTGGTAGCATCAAACACCATTGGAATGCAAGTTCTTTGAGTGATGAGCCAAACAATCTTAAGCAAAGATTGCAATAAACATCATAGTTCCCCATCCTAAGATTGAAGAGGGTGAAATTGTGCTGAGGATCATCCATCTCATCAAATGCATGAAAGTCCATCATCTAGAAATTTGGTGGGAATGACTTATTCTCAATCTCTAGTGGAAAAGGCCGGTGATATATGTTAGCACTTGAGAAGCAAGTTTATTTGCCTTTGAGTTATCTAATCGTTTATCATCTCATTGAAGTGTGCCATTGGATCTAGGTTTATCTAATATGGTTGTGCCTACACATTTGCACTGAATGGTTGTGGTGGAATGTTTGCACAAAATAGCTATGCACGGACATTGATATTGGGCACTTGCTGAGGTGAAGCAATTAGAGAAGCAAGGGGTGTGTCATTTGCTCCTATGGGGTCCCCTCTTAGAGAATTAAAGATGAACAACCACGGTGGCCTGATCGTTCCCATGGATAGAAGGTGAGAGGATGCACAACATTAGATGGTTGGACAAGATTGAAAGTCTGGCCAGCATTTAGTTACGCGCATAACTCCTGTAACAGCTAGTTTTTAGCTTTTATTAGTTTCGGTTATCTTATCATCTCTTCAATGGAAGTAGCAACTACATTTTCTCCCATCATATATGATGTTATTATAGGAAAAGTTTGGTGGGTGTGCATCAATTGGTGGGGAGATGTAGACACTTAAGCTTCTCTCCCAATGTCCTCTGGCAGAGAATGGAACGCTGGGGGAGGCATCATGGATCTCGCCATTGACTTGGTTACCATCTTTAAGCAAGGTGGGCTTGTTGGTATCAAAGATGTGTTCCCATCAATAGAAGTAGTGCATCCATTGATAGGTTGCATACTCCTATTCTTCTGGTTTGTTTTCCTAGGGCTGCTAGAGTCAACCCTTCTTTCTCTTTTGTCCACTTTCAAGGCCTTTCTCTACATTTGAAGGGTAGATATTCTGTCAATCTCCTTTGCCAGAATAGCAAACATATTATTTCCAAAGTATTCATCTCGGGATGGAGATGGTTTCCTCCTCACCACAACGTGCTTTTTAGAATGTAGCTTCCAACCTTCTTTCTTTTCCTGCATGGTCATTCTGCGAGTTGACCTTTTCTTGAACTTTCCTTTCTTCTTCATCCTTTTTCCATTCCTTTTGCCAAGTTGAGCACAGACTTTGGGAGCTTTGCTCAATGCATCCCTCCCAAAGGGGCCAACAGGCTATAAATTGAATGGGGCTTGTGTCTGTCTCCCCTTTGTGGATTTGGGAAAGTCGAGAGCTACGACCTTCTTCCTTTGCTGAACAAGAGAAGAAGTCTAATTGCTTCTATTCCTAGAGAAGTCTGAGGTATTGTTAGAGACAGGCTCATGTCCAACAACTCTGGGAGCGTGAGAAGAAACAGTTTTCCTCCTCTAACTCCTATTCTTTTTGTGTTTTTTCTCCTCAACCTCATTGCTGATAGAGGCTGAGGTAGGGGAAGTAGCTTTGGGTGCTGCTAGAGCAACCTTGGGAGTTGCCAAAGCAACCTTGGATGAGGGGGAAATTGCAGCAATAGATTCCCTCTTGTAAACAATTGGTGCTTAACTAGTTGGCAGCATGATAAAGGAGTGGGGGACACTCCTATCAAAGTTCTAAGGGGTGTTGATGGAAAAGCTGCCACCAGGCAAGAATCCGAATGCTAAAGAAGATGTCATTGGATTTGAAATTAGGAAAAGAGAGAGAGTAAATGTGGAAATGGTTGAAGATTTGCAAAAAGCAAAAGAATGTCTTAGTTAGTTCCATGAAAAATAAGATCTCTGAAATGCTTTGGCATTACTTTTTCTTAAAGATGAAGGGTGAGATATTTCACAATGGGTTCATCATTTTTATAACATGTACAACAAAGAGGATACAAAATGGAACAAAAGAAATTATCATTTGTTTAAATGAATCAAATGATTTTTATTTTATTGATGTCCTCAATTAATTACACTTGTCGTGTACATCAAAAAATTATATATTCACATCTTGGACCACCAATGGTCCTAATTAGATCTTCACAATAAAAGAAAAAGGCATTTAAAGACCCAAAAATAAAACACACTCTCTCTCAAATAAATGTGTGATGTCATTGGGGTCATTGAACACATTACGATGTCTTGAAATTTAGTGGCTTGCCTCAAGCCAATGGGCAGAGAGGATGAACCAGTTCTAGACTAGGTTGCTAAACTCTCGATCAACCTACAAAATGGGTGCTTTGATTCAATTATTATGTCCTGGATGGAATCAAGACCGAGTGATTTTTGTTGTTTATACTGTAAGAAATAATAGAGACAATAGGTGGTTTGTGATCCAATTTGTATATCCTAGAAGGACTCAGGACCCGGTGATCTTTATTTTATTTAAACCTAAAAGAAACTAGAAGAAAATAGGTATTTTGTAACCCAACTTACATATCCCAGAAGGACTCAAGACTGGTGATCTCTATTATGTTTAGACTTAAAAAAGACTAGAAGAAAATAGGTAACCTATGTTTTGCTCATCTCTCTCACATTGCCCATGAAAGGTTTAGGAAGAGTAGCACCATGATGACTGGGTTTAGCTCAAGTCTTTCAATTACCTATAAGAAGTTCAAGAAGAGTAAGACCAGGACGACTAGGTTTGGCTCTAGTCTCTTAATTGCCCATAAGAAGCTTAAGAAGAGTGAGACTAGGATGACTGGGTTTGGCTCAGCTCTCTTAATTACCCATAAGAAGCATAGGAAGAGTAGGACTAGGATGACTGGGTTTGGTTAGGCTCTATCAATTGCCCATGACAAGCTTAGAAAGAGTGGAACCAAAATGATAGGATTTGGCTCGGCTCTCTCAATTGCCCATGAGAAGCTTAGGAAGAGTGGGACTAGGATGACTAGGTTTGGCTTGACTCTCTCAATTGCCCATAGGAAGCTTAGATGAGTGGAACCAGGTTGATTGGGTTTAGCTCAACTCTCTCAATTGTGCATGAGAAGGTTAGGAAGAGTAGGACTAGGATTACTGGGTTTGGCTTGACTCTTTCAATTGCCCATGAGAAACTTAAGAAGAGAGAGACCAGGCTGATTGAGTTTAACTCGGCTCTTTCAATTGCCCATGAAAAGCTTAGGAAGTGTGGGACCAGGTTGACTGGGTTTAGCTCGGCTCTTTCAATTAGTCATGTAAAGCTTAAGAAGTGTGGGACGAGGTAAACTGGGTTTGACTTGGCTCTCTCAATTGCCCATGAGAAGCTTAGGAAGAGTGGGACTAGGATGACTAAGTTTAGCTCAGCTCTCTCAATTTCTCATGAAAAACTTAAGAATAATGGGTCAAGTTAACTTAGTTTGGTTGATTTGAAGTGGTTTTGCTAAGGTTTGACTCAGTTAGTCATGACTTAGTAAGCCAATTCTAGACATAGGTTGTTGAATGATTAAATTAGTAGTGTGTGCTATTTGACTCATTGAGTCATGACTCAGTGACTTGGTAAGTCATGACTTAGTGACTTAGTCCTAGACTTAGAATTTTGAGTGACTAGATGAGTGGTGTTTTTCAATATCCTATGAAAAACTAAAAGCAGGGGATCTCTGTCATTAACCTGTGAGAGATCGTAGAGTCAGGTTAAATGAATTAAGCCTAAATACACTTTGAGTTAATCAAAATTAATCATAATTAGCATCAATAATAGTAAATAGTGATAATAACTGTCCTTAATTAATTTAATACAATGTGTAGGGTACATATCATTATTTTTTTATATTTTAACTATTCAGTCCGGCAGCACCTTATTATCCAAGTGAGACCCGCCATTACCATAGTGTGGGTGGGGCCCACGTGTGTACCTTGGTGGAACCATGGAAGAGTGCTCTTAGGAACTAAGAGAAATATCCAGTAAGCTAGAAGCCACTAATATAAGGGAAGGTACCTGCCTCATGAAATGTCCTCAAAGCCTTCAATCTAGAAGAAATTTTATATCAAATGAGCAAATGAAAGGATATTTATAGGCTCCCGGGGATTGACTCCGCTCTTTGGGAGTGGATTGTAAAATTCTCAACTATGCTAGTTGGGTGAAATTTGTAGAATTTCCTCCTACGCTTTTGAAGAGGAACTTGTAAATTACCTAACTGAGCTCCTTTGGAGAGGACTCAGGAAATTTTGCCTCTGACTATGCTCCTTGGGAGCGGTGTCAGAAAATTTTACCTCTGACTGCGCTCCTTAGGAGCAATGTCACGGATTTTTCCTTTGACCGCGATCCTTGGGAGCTATGTTAAGAGTTTTGCTTTTGTCTGTAATCCTTGGGAGCGATGTCAAGAATTTTGCCTTTGACTACGCTTGTTGGGAGCGGTGTCAAGAGTTTTGCCTTGATTGCCTCCTTGGGAGTTGTGTCAAGAATTTTTCCTTAAACCATGCTCCTTGAGAGTAGTGTCAAAAGTTTTTCTTTGACTGCTCTCTGTGGGAGCGGTGTTAGGAAGTTTGTCTTTGATTAGGATCTCAACCCGGTCGGCCCATTTTAAGTGTTTTGGCATGCATTTTCTAATAATTTTGATATAATTGAAAATACCATTTGAGTTTCCAAAATACTTAAATTCTAATTATTTGGGCTTAGGGTGATGTCTTGAAATCCCAAAATTAATTCCAAGGTTATTTGGGAATTTTTTATATGAGATTTGAAAATATTCCATGAATCCAAGTGGGCCCCATCTTTTTCTAATGGAAATTTTCAAATTCCATTGCTTTAGTGGTGGTTTTAAATTGCATTATCTACCTTTAGTCAAATATCGGTTAAGTGAGCAATCAGCCATAATCAACCAACTGCATGACAACTCCATAGTAGATGTAGCTAGCTTTTGGTACGCATCATTACTTTTTACTTTTCCTTCCCATTTTATCCTTTTGTCATGATTACATGTTAGAAACCACGTTCCATGTTCTTCCAAAGTTAATCCAAACCTGCAAGAAATGTTGACTCTACCATCTGAGTAAAATATCAGTTGGATCGTCCCTTGACACTTCATTTGAAATCGCCCAATTTCCAATTGAAATTCTGAAAATGGTGCTAATGGATCATTTGGATCAGTTTTAGCATTTATGTGGGATATGTATTGCATTGAGGTGGGTCCTATGCCAATCACATTAACCAACATCTATTGTGTTTTTTTTTAGACGCTGCAAGACGATGTTATGTTAATTGTATCCAGACAAAGGAGGATCGAACTACGCGCCCTTTTCCTTGCCACGCTGACTAAGCGTGCTGGATGGAGGAACCTCGTTTACACTCCATCTACGTGTAATCAGGCCCCCTTTGCCAACTGCATCTCTGACTGCTTTTTGCAACCTTGTCTAGACACGTGGCTGGAGAAAGTGGCAAAAGGTTTCACCCTGCCTACGCACTTACTGTTATGGACAGCCTTACCTATGCACCCTCTTGTCTACGCGACTTGGATGGAGCAATTTTAACTCTGCCTATGCTATTAGCTGGGAAGACATTCTTGGCTACGCTCTACTTAATTTATGTTTCCTTCTATTTGCTTACTGCAACACACATGATATGAACCATTTTCTTGCTACCACGTTGCCTTTTTCTGCTACAAAGTGAAGGAAGAGAGAGTGCCTTCTTTTACAAGCAATGCTGCCTATGTGCTGGTGTCTGTTGTCTTCAACTACGTGAGTGAGGAGCGTAGTCAGGCCCCCAACTACGTGTGACTGCACCAGCCTAACAGCCTTACCTACGCTACCTGGATGAAGAGGTCTTCATTTGCATTTCAATTACACTCACAGGTAGTGTAGTTGGGCTTCCATCTACATTCTGAAAAATTCTACTTGCACATTAGCTACGCATGTGGCTTGTAAACATCTTCTGACTTGGTTTCTGCATTTCGAGTATCCTTGACTACACGTTTTAGGAGTTGAAAATAACCATATTGGTGATGCAAATGAGCTTTCATTATTGGCCGCATGTCCTACCCCTTGCAACACTCATTGCACACTCAAGTAACTCAGACAGTATCAATGGCAATTAAATGGCCTTGAAATAATCCCAATGAAGCTTAGTTTCCAAATGGAATATTTAGCTTCTCCACCACTCGTTCGCTGGCCGTTGCCTATCTAATTTTCCATGGCCCGACACCTTCTTTGAATTATTTTCTCATAGGCCACCCTAAGTAATGGACTTGTTTGATTTCTAGGATTGCCGTTAGAATAGGGGCCTTCATATAATGTAGGTATTCAAGGATTCTTGCAATATGCAATTCTATGAATACCTGGTCCTTTGGAGGATCGTCTATCACCTTCATTTTCTTCTTTTAGCTTGATTGAATGCTTCTATAATGTTAGATGGTATTCGATGGTGAAAATAGGCTTTCCTTACCAGGAAAAGATGAATTTCTTCTACTTCTGAGCAATTAAGTGATTATGAATCACTCCAAGTAGCATCCCTTCATTTATAAATATAATTCATTGTATTCTCGCCGAAGGTCCTAGTTAATAAGAGACTTTCTGATTCCTTCTTTTCTTTTGGAAAGGAAGTGTAACGAGAACATATCTTGCAAGGGGACCCACTCTTTGGCGCCTTCCACTACTAGAGTTCGGAACTAGTTCTTCTTCACTTCTGGGGAAAGTTAATTTTCAAAATTTTGATACATTTTTCTAAGATTTAGTTTTCTTTATAGCATTTATCAGCATAGCGGGGGAGGTGTGTCATCGGCAAATCATCAACATTAAATAAAGTAAATCCTTGACGCCAGTGCTCCATCTAGCGATCACACCTTCTACGAGAACATTACCACTTCCTGTTTGGTTGGCTTGTGGAGACCTTGTATTCGCCAATGTGATAACAAAATGCCACTACTGGATATTCAAATGGATTATCTTCATCAGGGCTTGAGTTATTCCAAGTTTCTAAGTTTGGTAATTTATTCCAAAATGTCACCCATACTTTGTCTGTAGTTGACAAAAGTGATGGTGATGTCCCCTGAGCATAAAGCTTTGGGCACCCTTGATCAAGGTGGAGCCTCTCAGGCTGGAGATAATCCCCAATGATGTATGGTTGGAACCATGATGGTAAACAATATATCCTTTTGGAATATGGGAATAAATCCTTCAGACACTCCTCGCTTTCACTTTGCTTTGCATGCTTGATCTGGCAATTCCGTCCCTTGTATTTAATCAATGGGACTTTGGGAATGTCTTTTGAATAGACAAGATTCTAACCTTCATTATCAACCCTAACTTCCTTTTGCACCTCTTGGCTAGAGGTATTAGGGAATTGATGATCGAATTCTTATTCCATTATTGTCAAATCAGGAATTTCTTTCATCGATATGTTGTTGGATGTTATATGTACATCCTTTTTCGACATAATAAGTTCATTCTTCATGCAGTGGTTGATGATCCTCCTTACCACCTTACCTTTGACCATCGAGTGATTGCCACCTAGATGGTAGCGACAGTATAAGGGATGGTTCACCTTATCTACTTCAGCTCGAAATAATGGTTCTGAGAGCTTTATATTGCTTGATTGGATGAGCGCTAATAGAATTGATACTACCTTTTCATCAGAGTACTGGTATTTTAGCTATAGGATCTCTCTTTTCTTTGGCTGTCTATCATTACCACCAGTTTTGATTTCAATGATATTAACAAAAATGCTTAGTTTGCTTTTTTTGGTTCTTTCTTCTTAGGCTGAAAACTGTTTTCTTTTTGCTTATCATCCTAGACCTTACTCTTTTCAAAGGGGGAGAGGAGGCATTCCTTTTGACTTGCCTCATTAGCTAGCGCTTAGAATGTAGTTATCTGCTCATTCACCAAGATGGCAAGATCAACTTTAATATCATTCCGACATAAATAGACGCTTTGCTCTTCGGTTAAGATTGCCTCACATCATTAGCTTCTCTCTATCAATGGGAGATGAATTCCTCTACCCGTTCATCATCCCTTTGCTTCATGAGGGAGAGATCTGCCAATGTGACATCTATCTTGGTCACTAAGAACCTTGCCAAAAATAGGTTTTGCATGTCAATCTAGGTCTTGACTGACCCTGCTGATAACATCAGGTACCATTGGAATGCGGGTTCTTTGAGGGAGGAGCTAAATAATCTTAAACAGAGATTGTGATAGATAATGTGATTTCCCATATTAAGACTGAATAGGGTAAGATGGTGCTGAGGATCATCCGTCCTATCAAATGTGTGGAAATCTATTATATAGAAGCCTGGTGGGAATGGCTCATTCTCGATCTCCTGAGGATAAGGTCGATGATATATGTTTTGCACTTGAGAAGACTAGTTTATTTGTCATTGAGCCGTCATGTCATTCATTATCTCATTAAAGTGTGCCATCAGATCTAGATTCGTCTAATATGGTGTGCGTACAAATTTGTACCAACCTATTGTGGTTGAACATTCGCACCAAATAGTTGTGCACGGACATTAATATGATGTGGTTGCTGAGGCAAGGTAATTGGGGAAGTGAGTGGTGAGCCTTTTACCCCTATAGGATCCCCCTTTTGGTGATTAAAGATGAATGGTTATACTGGCGTGGTTGTTCCCATGGATGAAACGTTGAGAAGATGCGCAACATTGGATGGTTGGCTAGGATCAGAGGTCTGGTCAACATTCTGTTATGCACATAACTCCCTTAAATGCTGATTTTCACTCTCGAACTGTTCCAATTGTTTCATTGCTTCTTCCATAGAAGTAGGAGCTACATTTTTTACCATCATATATGATATGACTACATGGAAAGTTTGGTATCTGTGCATCAATTGGTGGGGAGATGTAGACACCTAATCTTCTCTCCCAATATCCTTTGACAGAGAATGGAATATTGAGAGAGGCATCATAGATCTAGCCATTGATCTTGTAACCATTCTCAAACAAGGTGGGCTTATTGGTATTAGAGATGAGCTCCCATCAGTTGAAGTAGTATACACACTGATGTGTTGTATCCTCCTTCTCTTCTGGTTTGTTTTCCTTGGGCTGTTAGTGTCAACCCTTCTTTCTCTCTTTTCCAACTTTAATGTCTTTCTCGGCATTTGAATGGTGCATGTTTTGTCAACCTCCTTTCTTTGAGAACAAGAGAGACTTGCCAGAATAATAAACATATTATTTCCCAAGTATTCATCTTGGGATGGAGATCATTTCCTCCTTGCTGTAATATAACTTGTGGAAGGTAGCTTTCAACCTTCATTCTTTTTCCTGCATGGTCAATCTATGAGTTGACCTTTTGTTAGACTTTTTTCTCTTTGTCAAGCTCCTCCCAACTTGTCTGGTAAGCTGAGCATAACCTTCAGGAGCCTTGTTTAGTGCATTATCCCAAAGGTGCCAGCAGGCTTTGGGATGAAGGGGGCTCTAGCCTGCTTCCCCTTTACTGCCTCAGAGGAACTAAGAGTTGTAACCTCCTCTGCTTTATGGGAGTAAAAACCCAAGTGCTCCCATTCTTGAAAGAGTCTGGCACAGTATCGAAGACAAGTTCATCTCCAATAATTTGAGGAGCATGAGGAAAAATAGTCTTTCTCCTCTGCCTCCTATTCTTCTTGTGTTGCTTCTCAACCTCGTTGTTGGAAGAGGTTGAGATAGTGGAAGCTGGCTTTGGTGTTGTTGGAGTAGCCTTGGATGCTGGTGGAACAATCTTTGGAACTACTAAAGCAGCCTTTAGTGAGGTAGGAATTAGAGCAGCAGATTCCTCCTTGTAAACAACTAGCATCTGACTAGTTGGCAGCATGATAAAGGAGTGGGGAACACTCCTGTCAAAGTTTCGTGGGTTATTGACAGTAAAACTACCACCAGGGAAGAATCCGAATGCAAGTGATGATGCCATTGGATTTGAACTTAGGAAAAGTGAAAGAGTTGTTCATCCCGTTCAGATGGTGACTCAAAAGGGAGGGGGGAATTGAGTCTTTAAAATTTTTGGTTAGATAATGATTAAAGTGCAAATATAAAGAAAAGACTGATAATACAATTCACTTAGACTTGTATTTTTATAGTGGCTTAGCCCTTCACTTAGGTTCCTACTCCACTTCTCTAAGTTAGCCTTTTTTGCTAAATTTAGGTTCCACTAACAGTCTCTTTGTTTAGTACCCTTCTAATCAAACAAATACACTTGTTAGTTTCCAAGCTCATTAACTAACTTATAAAAATACTAAGCAAGTATCCTTCTTACTTTTACTACACAAAGGCAAGTCCTTGACTCGCAGAAATATACAGAAATAAATGGGTACAAGTATTAATGTCTCTAATAGGCTGATTTTGCACAAAGTTCAGAAGCAATAAACATAGTTAATATAACAATAAAGTAGTAAGATTCAATCTCCAAAATTTGTTGAATAGATGGCTTTGAATGCTTCTTTGAATAAATCATAGTGGAGTTGAAATTGTGGAAGAAAATCCTTACTAACTTAGTAAATGCTCTCTTTTTTTTCTCAGAATAATCTTCTTAATTTCTTTATTCTTACTTAACTTCTTTTATATTGATACCTCTGACTTTATCTATTGTGTTAGTGAGAATCATTTAATGCAGAGAAACATTTGAATTTATGAATGTTAAGCCTTCTTCACGATTTTAGAGTCTACTATTCAGCATCAAATCCTCTGATCTTTAAGTGGTTGAAAGTTTCTCACAGAATTCATACATTGTCGTTTCTTCAGATAATCCAAAGTAATGTTTTGGAGGTTCCAAAGTGGCACGATAGCAACGACTCCCATCGGGATTAGTAGGGATCGACTATAAAGGACTTTTCTATCTCCAAAATGCTTTACTTGGCTTTGAAGTGCTTGTCTTCTGACTCTGACGAGTTATATTCACTGAAGAGTGTTCTATTACTCCGAAAGCTCTCAACGTTGTCTCCAAAGCACTTTGTCTTGACTTCGAAGCAACGTTACTAACTTTGAGGTTATCACATTTGTACTTTAGAGGGGCTTTCTGACTCTGAAGGTTATTAGCTCATGACTTCCAAAGTGCTTCAACTAACTCCGAAGGTTGTGAGCTTATAACTCTAAAGTAATTTAATCACTCTGAAGTGCTCCAATGGCTCCAAAAATCTTGTCTAAGCTCCAACACATTTATGCTGATTCCGAAGCTTGTAACTTCATGACTCTAAAGGGATTTCCCTTTGTCTCTGAAATGCTTTATTAGCTCCAAAGGAATATCCTTTTTTGTCTTTGAAGTACTTGAGCAACTCCAAAGTTGACTTCGAAGTTCTATTAATAACTCTGAATTTTTGTTTTCTTCTTTTAAGTATATTTGTAATTTATATACTTAGTTTTCTTGAGTATTTAGTTGGTTTCTTCCTTTAAGCATCATGAAGTTTATTCTTAAGATTAGTTTAAAAAATATTTTTGCAAAATACTTTCGATAAAATTATTAGTACCTTAATGTTTTACTCATGTCTTTGTTCATCATCAAAACATACTTGGTTAAGAGTATTCA
Organism: Pouteria campechiana; assembly: GCA_036873735.1. Classification (NCBI taxonomy): domain Eukaryota; kingdom Viridiplantae; phylum Streptophyta; class Magnoliopsida; order Ericales; family Sapotaceae; genus Pouteria; species Pouteria campechiana. The sequence continues at coordinate 14,412 of JAYJMB010031473.1, forward strand.
TCATCAAAATCAAGCTAGATAATAGTATGTGTTCAACAAGAGTGAATGTGGAAATAGCTGGAGTTTTGCAAAAAAGAGCAAAAGAAAGGCTTAGTCAGTTCCATAAAAAATAAGGTCTCTAAAATGCATTGACATTTGTTTTCCTTAAAGATGAAGAGACAAAAATGGACCAAAAGAGATTTGTCTACATCAAACTCACTTTCCATCACCTCCACATCACTCATCACTAGTTAGAAACAAATCACCAATAACAATGATGTCTTCAACTTCACCTCCTCATCCATCATCACCATCTGTTATTCCAGAGATTGCTCAACCTGAGAGTCAACCTTCTCTAACATAGACATTATCATTGATCCACTATTGTCGAGGATTATCTTTCCAATCCTCATAGAGTCATTGTTTGACATGAAAAATATCCCATCATTGTTCCTCTTCCTAGAACATATTTCATACATAAACCAGGACCACTCATCTCTTGCATGGATAAGTGGATGGAATTCATCAAAGTAGGAATAGTATTCCTTGAAAGAATTCAGGAAATTCCACTAGAGTGGGACAACCCTCTAAACATGCCACCAAATTTCATACCTCCTTCAAAATGGTTATATCCTCCCTCTCCATCACAAATTCATCCATATACATCTCAAAGAATAGTTGTTGAAGATAATCCTGATTTTCTCGTTCGTATATCCAATCCAATCAGGATGACAAAATCAGAGTTTAGGATCAAGTTAGCAATCAATTCTGGAGTTATTAGAATGTTTCTTTCTCAAAATATCCATCTACACCCTCAAGAATATCCATTCTCTGAACTTGAGGATCCTAATATTCTTCATGGGATTCTACTTCTTCCCAATCCTCCATTAAATCCAAAGAACCACAAAATTCACATTCCTAATAGAGACTCAATTCTTCAAAATTACTTTGAGAAACTTCTTAAAATGCTTCCAATGTCAAGACCTCGTAGAAAAGAGTTTCCATCTCTCTTAGGTACTCATAAATTCTTTATTCTCACTAAGGAAGAATTCACTTTCTACAACAATGCCAACTTGGAGGCCATTCCCATATCCTTAGATGAATGATCCTTCTATCCAAGAAAAGATAAGGCAAATACAACCTCCACCATGATGTCAACCTCTTCCACCACCTTCTTCACCTTCTTCCAAAACAAAAAATCCTAGAAAACCACCTTCTTCCACTACCAAAACCAAAAAGCCACCTGCTATCCCTAAAGCAAAACCATTTACCTTCTTCATCTCAACCATCCACTTCAAAACCAAAAAGGAAGCCTAGAATTCCACCTCCCAAAGAACATAAAATGGCTCCTTTTGAGAGAATAACTATGTACTATCATGAGTATACAACAAGAATGAATACAAACACAGAAAATATTTTAAAAGGTCTTCATCCAGTCTTCCCTGAATTGCTAGACCCAAAGTTCAGGGAGCATATTGACTTCATATACATTTCAAACTATTGATAAATTGCTTATATTCATGAACCACCTATAGCAATTCCCAAACATCTAGTTTTCATCCCACCTCCACCAAGCCCTTTCCTACACCATCTTCTTCTGAACTCAAATCACCTCTTCCACCTCTCAAAGATGTCTTTCTCAAAGACCTACTAGAGAAAACCCAAACCACCCAAATAAACCTGTTGCCTTTTAATTTTTTTTTCTCTCTAATGTAAATTTTTATGTAATTTCTCTGATATATATTCATTGCATTTGAAATTTTTTAATGAAAAGTTCAATATATATGCATTTTTTTATCATACTATTGTTTGTTTTCACCTTTTTTTATTATGACAAAAAGGGAAAGAAAATGTGATATAAACTAAAATGGTATGTGAATCAAATTTCTATTGATATCTCTGATTTTATGAAATATAGTGCACAAATTTAGGGGGAGCTGCACTAATTTAGTCAATAAATTTTTTTCTAAAATATCTGCAAAATAAGTTTCTTAAGTTTATTGTTATACAAGTTTTGAAAGGTATATTACTCATTGTTTTGTCATCATCAAAAAGGGGAAGAATGTTAAACATACTATCTAGCTTGATTTTGATGATGAACATTCTTAACCAAGTATATTTTGATGATGATCAAAGATATGAGTGAAACATTAAGGTACTAACAATCTGTTCTCAAGTATGTTGCAAAAATATTAACTCATACTTAACTTGAGAATAAACTTCGTGATGATAAAAAGAAGACATAAAGTAAATGCTCTTTCAAAATTAAGTATATAAATTTCATATATACTTAAATCAAGAAAATGTAAATTTTGAAATGATTAAAGACATGCTTTGGAGTAAACAGAAGCATCTTTAGAGACATCTTAACATGTTTTGGAGTAAATTGAACTACTTCAAAGTCGTCACAATGATCTTTAGAGTAAAATGGTCAAAGCTTCAGAAACTATCATAGTATGGCTCAGAGATATTCAAAACAAGTGTCAGAGTCTTCACAACAAGTGTAAGAGTAAAATGGAACACTTTGGAGTCATTACAAGTATGTTTCGGAGTAAATAGACAAGCATCAGATAAGTTTCGGAGTTGATTAGAAAGCTTCAGAGTCAGTCGAGACAAGCTTTGAAGACTTCACAAGAAGCTTCAGAATTAATTGGAACCGCTTCAGAGACATCAAAGCATGCCTTAGAGTCGATAGGCACACTTTAGAGTCAACAACAAAGCTTCGGAGTTAATCAGCTATGCTTCACAGTAAACACATATGCTTTGGAGAACTTAGAGTCACGTTTTGGAGTAAATTAGAACAAGCTTGGGAGTAAACAGACCTGCTTCGGAGTCCTCAAGGCTTTACTTTGGAGATAATAAATAAGCTTTAGAATCATTAAACACTGCTTCAGAGTCACTTTTCTAAAGCATTAGAAACTCAGAAAATCCTAATCTCTTTCTAACAAAGACTATCGCAATCAAGAAGGCCTATTACCATTTTGGAGAATCTGAAACAAACAAATTAGAACATCCAAAATCAATCAAGACATTATCTATTCACTCATCTCTTTGGAGGAACTGAATAAGCAACTTCGATACACCTGTGACAAAAGTGAACGTTGAGAAAAGTCAGCAATAAAGTAGCAAACTAATACCAGAATTAGCAAAGTTTGACATCAGACAAAATGTAAGGTAAAGAAAAATATTTTTGAACATTTGAATGTTTGCCAAAGTCAACAACGAAAAAAATCTCTTTTAACCTATAAAAGAGAGATTCAGAAGCAAAAGAAAATAATATTTTGAATATCATTGAACATTGCTAAAAATATGAAGAGCATTCAAAATCCTCCTTCAAAGTTCAACTCCAATGACTACATCTCTATCAGAAGCTTTCAAAGGCCTAAATTATTATTCAATCAAGGAGTTTGAATCTTTCACTCTCACAATTTATTCATTTACTGAAAGTTTAAAATTTTATGTACAAATCTATCTAAGTAAGAGACAACAATCTGTACATTTCATTTTAGCATTTGCAAACACAAGCAGAGTGCTTGGTGTTTTTGTATTAAGATAAGCAACTAGAGAACTTGCTGAAAGGGTATAAGTTTGTTGGTGAGCTTTGAAAACCAACAAGTTGTGAAAGTTTCTGGATAGCTTGGAAAACTAGTAAGTTGGCTAGTGAGCTTGTAGTAAAACCAACATGTATTTGATCAGGCTGATCAAGGTATTAGTGGAACCCAAATTAAGTAGAGGAGACTAACTCAGAGAAGTGGAGTAGAAACCCAGAAAGGGCTAAACCACTATAAAAATCTTATGCTGTGTGTTGTGTAATCTGTTTTGCTTATTCTTTTAGCACTTTAACCATTTGATTTAGCGAAAAGTTTTAAAGCTCAATTCACGCCCCCCCCCTCCCACCTTTTGAGCTACCATTGTATAGGGGACCAACAAACATAAAGTACTCAATGAAGTTTCATCATTTATTAAAAAAAATTACTTATCACAAGAATCAGTAAATCACAATGTTGCACCTATCCTTCTTTCTCAATCATTTGCAATGGTAATAAAAAAACTCAATATATGTCACTTGATTATTACGCGAAAATGAATCCATCCTATTCACTTTCATCATGTTGGCATAATTGCTCTTGGCTTTATTTGGCTAAGTCATTAGAAATTGTAGCTCCTTAAAAATATACACCTAAATTCTAAAAAAAAATTCCAAACTAAATTGACCATAAATCTGAATTTTTTTTTCAAAATTGAATTGAATGCAAATCTGAAATCTAAATGTAAATCTCCAAATACCCCCCCAACTTAAACCAAAAATTGTCCTAAAAGTGAAATAATGAAAAAGTTTAAGTTCAAGGGCTTCTTTGAATGAAGTGCATTCTTATCCTCTTTTTCTGAAATTGATTTGGCCCTTTACAAATTTTTGGTAGTTTATCACTTGAAACATCATTTGCAATCCTCTGAAACTTCTATACCCAATCTAAAATTAGAATTCTTCTTTTTGCAACACATACAGAACACTATAAATCAAGAAAAATCTAAAGAAAATAAATAAACAACTAAACTAAATGCTCATAAAATAAAGAAAGTTCAAAAGGTTGGGTTGCCTCCCAAGAAGTGCATTATTTAACATCTATGCAAGAAAAATTCCTTCATGGATTTTGAAATCCAACAATTTCATTCAACTACATTAGCAAGTCATCCCTCACATATCTCATTACTCGATGACCGTTGACCTTGAACTTGTTCATAGTCCTCAGGTTCTTTAACTCCACAGCTCCATGTGAGAACACTTATGTCACTAGGAATGGTCCAACCCACCTAGACTGCAATGTTCCTGGAAACAAATGTAAACGTGAGTCATAAAGCAAAACTTTTATTCCAGGTTCAATGCATCTTTAGCAAATGAGTTGATCATGATATCTCTTTATTCGCTCCTTATAAATCTTTGCATTCTCATAAGTTTCATCTCTCATCTCCTCTAGTTCATTCAGTTGAAGCTTTCTCTCTTCACTTGCCTTCTGCAAATCAAAGTTCAGTTTTTTTATCGCCTAGTATTTTTTATAGTCCAACTCCACATGTAGATGGCATGCTTTTCCAAAGACAAGTCTATAAGGACTCATTCCTATTGGGGTCTTAAATGCAGTCCTATATGCCCAAAGTACATCATTCAACTGCATTGCCCAATCTTTCTTGAAGTGTTCACTGTCCTGCTTTGATCTATCTATTACCTTAACTTGATTAGAAGTTTGTGGATAATAAGGTATTGTAACTCAATGAGTGATGTTATGCTTTTTCAAAAAAACTGCAAATATCTTATTGCGAAAATGAGTTCCTCTATCACTAATGATTGCTCTTAGAGTGCAAAATGTATATGTTCCCATTAGATAGTGGAAATGGGCCTATGAAATCAATGCCCCATATATCAAATACTTCAACCATAAGATTACCTATGAGTGGTATTTCATCTCTTTTACCAATTTTACCTATTCTCTAGTACCTATCACACCTTATAAAAAAGGCATGAGCATCCCTGAAAATAGTTGGCCAGTAAAAACTAGATTGGAAAACTTTGAGAGTAGTCTTCTTTCCTCCAAAATGCCCTCCACGACTGAAAGTGTGGCAGTGACTCAAGATGCTTTTTTGTTCATTCTCAAGTACACAACGTCTAATGATTTGATCCAAACAAAGTTTGAATAGAATTGGATCATCCCAAAAGTAATGTTTTGCTACAAATAACAACCTCTTCCTTCCTTGCAAATTTAGAACTGGATTAAAGACTCCCTTAAACAAATAATTAACAATATTAGCATACCAAGGTTCACTTCTCTTTATAGAAAATAGTTGTTCATTAGGAAAAATCTCATTGATGGGAATGCTCTCTTTGTCTTTCTCTTACTCAAAATGAGTCCCTTCTACCAGTCTAGATAGATAATCAGCTATAATATTTTTACTACCTTTCTTATCCTTGATTGTTAGATTAAATTCTTGAAGCAGAATATCCACCTAATCAACCTAGGCTTAGTATCTTTCTTAGTCAACAAATATTTCAATGCAGTATGATCAAAATAGACAATTTACCTTCGAATTAATAAGATAGAAGCGAAATTTTTCCAATGCGAATACAATAGCAAGCAATTTGTTTTCAGTGGTGGAATAATTCGATTATGCTTCATTCAAAGTTCTACTTGCATAATGAATCACATGAGGCAATTTATCTATTCTTTGTCCTAAGACAACACCGATAGCAAATTCAAATGCATCACACATAAGCTTAAAGGAATGGACCAATTAGGAATTGCTAAAATTAGAGCAAAAGTTGGATTTTCTTTCAAGGTATTGAAAGAAATAAGGCACTCATCATCAAAATAGAAAGTCACATCTTTAGTTAGCAAGTTACATAGCGGTCTAGAAATTTTTGAAAAGTCTTTTATGAACCATCTATAGAAACCTGCATGATCCAGAAAACTCCTCACTCCCTTGACTGAAGTGAGAGGGGGCAATTTAGCAATCATATCAATCTTTGCCTTGTTAACTTTAATGCCTCTATTTAAAACAATATGTCCAAGCACAGTCCCCTGCTTAACTAAGAAATGGCACTTCTCCTAACTTAATGTTAAATTCATTTTAACACACCTTTAAGCACCTAAAGCAATCATCAAATGAATTGCAAAAGATAGAAAAATCATCTATGAAAATCTCTATAAACCTTTTAATCATATTAGAAAAAATAGATATCATACACCTCTGAAAGGTTGTAGGAGCATTGTACAAACCAAAAGGTATCCTCCGATAAGTAAAGTTCCAAATGGGTAGGTGAAGGTTGTCTTTTCCTGATCTTCTGAAGCAATGCAAACCTGATTGTAACCTGAAAAACCATCTAGAAAATAGTAGTAAGTATGACCTACCAATCGTTCAAGCATTTGATCAATGAAAGTGAGAGAAAAATGATCCTTTCTTATGACTACATTGAGTTTTCTATAATCTATACATATCCATCATCCTGTAATCATTCTTATTGGCACCAACTCATTATTATCATTATTAACAATAGAAATATCAATTTTTTTTGGTACCACATGAACTGGACTTACCCATTTGTTATCAAAAATTGGGTAAATAGTACTTGCATCCAACAACTTAATTACTTCTGATCTAATAGCATCCTGCATGTGTGGGTTAAGTCTCCTTTGAGCCTCCCAGAAAAGGCTTACATCATCCTCCAACAGAATCTTATGCATGCACACAGTGGGGCTAGTTCCCTTGATGTCAGCTAAAGTCCAACCTATTGCCTCCTTGTGCTCTCTTAGTACATTCAACAACTTATTCTCTTCATCAACAGATAAGTTAGCAATAATTATAACTAGAAAAGTATCATTCTCACCAAGAAATACATATTTTAAGTTTTGTGGCAGTTGTGTCAATTCTAGTTTTGGTGGTGTGACAATTGATGGTGCCAGATTGGAACTCAAATGTGTCAACACCTCCTTAGTAACTTCATCTTCTCTGACTTCTTCTATACTATCCAAACCTTCTTTTAACTCTTTGATTTCTTTATCTTCTACACTTAATTCTTCAGTTGTAACCATAGGTGCCAATTTATCTTTTTTTTTTCCTGGATCACAAAAATAGAAGATACAAGTGAGTCCAAATCATCTATTTGAAAACAATCACTAGGATCTGTAAGATCTTAAGGTAATGAAAGAGAATTGTAAACAAAAAATTCCACAGTCTCATCCAAAATAGTCATTTTTAGCTTTCCATTCTGCACATCAATGATTGTCCTAGTTGTTGTCATGAATGGTTGCCCCAGAAGAATGGGCACCTCTCTCTCTAGAGTCACTTACCTTTCCATGTCGAGCACAACAAAATCTATAGGAATAATAAGTTTGTTAATTTGCACCAATATGTCTTCTATAATGCCCTAGGATATTTCACTGATTTGTCTGCAAGTTATAGAGACATTATAGTAGGTTTCAAATCTCCCAAACCAAGCTGCGAGTAAACAAAATAAGGCGTCAGATTTATACTTGCTCCTAAATTCAACATAGCCTTTACCTTATTCGTTCCTCCAATAGTGATTATGATATTAAAACTACCTGGATCCTTCAACATTGGAGGAAGATTTGTTTGTAGAACTGCACTGGCTGCTTCTGAAATTATTACCTTTTCATGAGGCTCATACTTACGCCTCCTTGAGATTAGTTCCTTCAAAAACTTAGCATAAGCTGGAATGTTCTTAATCATGTCAAGTAAATGTAAGTTAAAATTAACTATGGAAAGGATATCATAAGTATCAGAAAATGATTTGTTCAATTTCCTTTTCCTCGATCTTCCTGGAAAAGGCACTAGTGGATCATAAGGTGATGGTGGCTTGAAGTAGACTGGAGGGTCAACTATTGGAAATACAGTCTTCCTTGAATGCACTTCCTCCTCTGCCTTTTTCTTCCCATCATTTGTTCCTGTAGAAGCTTTAGATTCATCAAATTATTCACCAACTTTTTTGTCAATTACCTTTTCACTTCTCCATGTTGTGACTACTTTTGCTTGCTCTAACTGACTTAGTAACTTTCGAGGTGTGTGACTCTACACAGCTTCTACAATCTACCCCAACTGGGTTTCTATCTTCTTTATTAATGCCTCCGCATTTTGAAATCTTGCTTTAGTTGTTTGGACAAATGTTTAAACTATTTTCTTAAGAGTATGTTTCTTAGGTTGAAAAGAAGTTCTAGCTTGATTTTGATTATGACTATTGTTTCATGAAAAATTTGGATGATTCCTCCAACTAGGATTATAATTATTTGAATAAGGATCACTACATGACCACTAGATGTGCATTTGCTTACTCTGAAACTCCTACAAAATTTTCATTGGAAGGGCAAACATTCTGTGAGTGTCCTGGATTACCATAAATTGAACAAACCTCAGTAGGGATAGGTTGCTTCAAGTTCACTATCATAGAGCACATTGCCTTTATCTATTTTGCCATCTCTGACATCTGCATACAAAGATCGATGTTAGAGTTGATCTCATAAATTCCTCTGGACCTAGCTTTTACACTCTTCTATTGGAAGTTTGCTCTAAGCATCTCATATAGATTATATGTCTCCTGTGGGGTCTTTTCTCCCATTGCTCTACCTGCAGCATTATCGACCATGGCTAGGCATGGTTGTCTCAATCCATCATAGAAAAAATGATTGAGCAATTCAAGAGGATATCTATGGTGAGGGCATTGAATTATTAATGCCTTAAATCTCTCCCATGCCTCATGGAATGCTTCCTCATCCATCTAAGAAAAAGTGGCAATCTTACTTCTCAATTCTATAATTTTAGCATGAGAATAAAATTTACCAATGAACTTATTGTATACTACATCCCATGCAGTTAATGATCTAGGAACCAATGTCATGAACCATGTGTTTGCTGCATCCTTCAAGGTGTAAGGAAAACATCTCATGTGCAGCTGATCCTCAGTTAAACCTTGCAAAGGAAAAGTCTGAATAGTTGTATAGAAATCATGTATGAATGTTAAAGGATCCCCTACAGCTACACCATCAAAAGAAGGAAGCATGTTAAAGTATATGCTTCAGCTCATAATTCCTTATATTTTCAACCAAAACAATGAATGAAGGTGAGATCTAATCATTGGGCGTGCAAACTCTTTCATAAGTGTAACACCCCGCCCTCCTAGGGCCATTACTCCATTTTACACTATAAATACACTATGATTATATTATTATTTTCCCATTTCTAGGGTGGGGTTGCTTTGATGTCATTTTCTGGTTTACCTAATTTTTAATGGGATTTCTACTAAATATTCGATAGAGTTTCCCCTAAAATATCCAGATTGGATCCTGATACACATAATATATCAACATAATAAAATTAATAAATATAAAACATGACTCATTTTATCCACAGCCTAAGACTTGTCTTATACCATGATGGCACTACACCTTAGGGAAAACATATCATGTCATCACAATATTATACATCATTTTCTAAGACATGCCAATTCATATCTTTAATAAATCAATTATAATTTTACATAATTATATAAATTCACATTTAAATAATAAATAATAAAATAATAAATTCATAATTTATAAAATTTGATCCAATCATGATCACAAAAATAATACACCGATCATACTCTGAGGACAATGTCCTCATTATTTAAATCCAATAATCAAGGGATGACACTCATCTCCAGGTTCTCACTAGACATTTGATCCAATCATGATCACAAAAATAATACACCGATCATACTCTGAGGACAATGTCCTCATTATTTCAATCCAATAATCAAGGGATGACACTCATCTCCCGGTTCTCACTAGACATTTGATCCTCAATGAATAACCCTACTGCTCAATCATCCATCCAGGATATAACCTGTTCTCAATAATAAGAATATATGTTAATCAACTTATATAAAATAGGGAATTGCAATCATTCCCATCCAATCAATCAATCTCATTTCAAATTAATCTTAAACTTTAACATACGCAAAGGGATATTCTGTATCTCGCATATTAGACATTCATTATGAACCAAAACATCAATTAATTCAATACAAGGGATATTCATCATCCCACACAAATCAAAAACATCGATTTTGAATAAACATAGGATATCTATTATCCTAAGGCAAAACATATAAGCCCGGAGTCAAATGAATGGGATATTCATTATCCCCAACCAATCATACAATTAAACAAAGCAAAGGGGTGCCTACTTACCTTAGGCCTTTAGATCCAAACCACTTTCCTCTAGATTTGTCTTTTCATCCTTCTTAGATCATCCTGTATAGGGCCACAATCTCATTTACTTAACCATTTGTAATCATGTACTCAATACATTATATTGTCATTTCTATTATAGCCAATTTTAAGCTATGATCATAAAACATGTAATAAACATCAGTTAAACTAACATTTTCCAATAGGGCATTATAAGAATTCTTCATTTCCTATTACATTTATCTTGCAATTAACATGGTTAATACTTAAATATCATTAAAATGACTCAATTAGGCCTTTCATTCAATCAATTCATTGCTTACATAGCTTACACTTCTAAAACTCCAATTTGACATAAACTAGGTCATAGTCCATAATCCATTTTATCAATACAAATGATTCCAAATAAGTTTTAAAACATCATAAAATATAGATTAATCATTTTTTCCATGTTTATTGCATTCAATCATACATTTTCCCAAGTTTTCTCTATGCATAAAACCCTAAAAGCATGAAAACCCAAATTTCAATTAGGGAACCATAATTTAACAAGTCCAAACTTTTTTTAAGCATGCATACATTATTTTCCCCATGGTTTTTGCATCAGATTCATCATTCTTGTCCAAAATCCCCAAATTTCCAAAACCCTAACTTAAGAAAATCAGAAATAAGGAGAGAAAAACCAACTTACTAAGCAATCCATGCATGGATTTCTCTCATGGACAAAAATCCAAGCTCAAAACTCTAGTTGGCACCATCCATTTGAAAGAAACTTGATTTTTATCCCATTTTCATGGTTCAAATTACCAAAAGTTGGGTTTAAATGAAAGATCACATAATTTACTAGCTAGGGAAGATGATTTTCTGACTAAATAGGCAAGAAACAATGCTAAATAGGGTTAAGGCATGAAAGGGGAAGAAAAAAAATGAAATGGGAGAAAGCAAAATGAAATGGGGGTTGAAAAGTCGGTTCCCCCCTTTTATAATCATCGACTGGCACTGCCGGTGCTAACTTGCTACTGGCCAAGAGATGTTTTCATCTATAACTTCCTCATACCATATCCAATTGAGTGACTTTTATTGCATTAGAAAGATAATTTCAAGATCTACAACTTTTATGTTAAGAAGTTTTTCTAATTTAGTCTACAAGTATGAGTAATTTTGCCTCAAAGCGACACTTTGTGTTTTAACCCAATTTATAGCTCTAGAGAGAGCTATAGTATTTTATCTCTAACTTCCTTGTATGATATCCAATTCATGTGATTTTTGATTCATTGCCTGGGAAATTTCAAGGATAATGACTTTAATTTTGAACACATTTTCTTAATCATTCATCTTATATGCCAATATTTATGTACTAGTGACACCTAGTGTGTTTCCACTTCATTTTCTCATACACTAAGCTCTAATTACACTTAATCTTCAAAATTCTTCTCATGCATGTAAGTACCAAGCTTAATAACTTTAAAATTTTCAAATTAGTCCATATTTATTATATCCTTAGCAATATTTCCTAACACTTCCTTATTTTAACACCCTAGGCGTTACAATAAGCTGTTAAGCTTGTTGAGCCACTTGGTTCTCCATGTTGTCAGCCATCTGAGCATCTTCTTAACTTATGCTATCTATCTATTTTTCTAATTTATCAATGTGATCATTCAAGGGCAATAGAACAAGATTCAGTGAACATTTTCCTTGCATTCACAATTCTGCAAAAGAATGAAAGAAAGAATTAAAAATCCTAAATAAAATAAACTACAACAATAAAAAAGAAAAATTATAACTAAATTAATCAAATCAATTTAAGAATGGTTCCCCAGCAACGACACTAAAAAATTCATAGTCAAATTATAATTCTTTGCAACTACACGAGTATATAACTGTATAATGGGCAAAGCAAGGATCGATTCCACAAAGACCTATCAAACTGATTCAATTATGTCTAGTTACTAGAACTAAGTAGTCTTAAATTTACAAGATAAATTAAAGACTAAGTAATTAGAAGTATAATGTAAGGTAGTAGAAAAAATGGCAGCAAGTAATGCAAAAGAGTATTCAGATTGTAAGAATCTGGGTATCTGACTTCACCACTCAATGATATTCAGTGTCGTTAAGATGCTGGTCTCAGTTCAGCATCTAGGTTTCATTCTATCCATAGTATGATTATTATCGTTAGGCATCTAGGTTTAAATTAAGTATTTTCCCCCATTCAAATTACCTATGGCATTTAGTGTAATTGAAATTGAAAACCGTAACACCTGTGGTGTTGAAATTTGGAGAAATGTTTTTGCATTACACTAAAGTGAAGAATTGAGGTAATACAGTGTTTTGTAAAGAAATTATTATGGAAGACTGAATGGAGTGACATGAACCCAAGTGGTGATTTTGAGTAAAGTCATGTATATGACTAGAATAACCAATGTAGCATAGTTATTATGTATAATGTGATATGTACGAGATATTGAATTAAAATTTTGAAATAATGATGGAATTTTGAACTATGAAGTGGTAGGTAATGTGGAAAGAACTCAATAGGTGAATTTGAGCAAAAGCATGTATTTGAGCTATACAAAGGACCTAAACTAGTCATTATGTGTATTTTAATGTATGTTAAATATTAGTTTGAGTTTTGGATGTAACTTGGAATGAAAATGGCATATGAAGTTACTTATGACAAAAAATTCAATTAAAAAGAACTGAATAGGTGATTTTTGATAATTGACATCAAATGAGATAGAAAATAGCATGAACATATGTTGTTTCATGTATATGATGTTTTGGAAATCTTGGTTTAAGATTTGGATGCATTCTAGAATGGAAATGGCATGTGAAGTCATTTATAGAAGGAAATTCAGAGAAATTCAATTAAAAACAACTTAATGAGTGATTTTTGGAAATTGACTTCAAATAAAGAGTTAAAGCATAAACAACTCTTATTTCATGTATGTGATGTGTGAGAAGTAATTATTGGGAGATTTGAAGTGTTTTATATAGAATGGGGCTATGGATGATTTTTCATAAGTGTAAAAGCTGAATTTGTAAAGAGGCTTTATTGTGATTAAATTTGGACATAGATAATAGACTAATTTGAAAATATGTTCAACATGAAAATTGTAGGATATAGACTTATCTATCTATTGGAAGAAATATCACTCAATTCCGATGCCATATGAGAAAATTATGATTAATATACCAAAGTTGTTCCAAATGAATGAAAAATAATGAGATGAATATGATGGGTCAACTTCATGGAAATTTTTGATATGTTTGTGGGATGATTTAGAAAAGTTTTTAGCATAAAAGTTGTATCCAATGACTTAAAATTTAAGTCATTTGCACATTTTATGTGAAATTTATGAGAAAAATACTGACATTATAGTAGATGGAAGGAGCTTATCACGGTAAGGCTCCAGAAAATGGACTTTTGGGCATCCAGCAGGAGCTTGCCGCGGCAAGCTAATTTTTTGCCATGGCAAGGTAGTTTTTTGCTATGGTAAGGCTCCAAAAATTGCCTATTTTAGCCATCCAGCAAGACCTTGCCACAGCAAGAGTCCGTCAACGCGCCAGAGCACTGGGAAAAACTCAATTTCTAAGCCCTAGACTCATTGCATTTTCATTCTTATCCATCCCATTTTCTCTCTTAATGTCATTCTTCTTTCCTCAACTCCATTATGCCCCATTTGTCACCAATTTTGCTAGTAAGCATGGGGATTAAGATGGGTAATCAAGCTAGCATGCCTCTTGGCTTGAATTTTTGGAATTTGGACGGCGGGAAATGGAAGAAGATCTGGATTTTGGTGATCAGAGGGAGCTGCTTGGAAATTTGGGCTTGGAAGCTTGTTTATGGGATGATACCGTGCATGGATTCCATGGTAAGATGCTCTTTCCTATCCGAATTTGAGATTTTTGTAAACTAGGGTTTTGTATAATTTTTTGAAAAGTGATTTTCAAAAGAAAATGACATGAGTAATTATGGGGAAAATAAGTATTGAGTCAATCACCATAAATTGGGAGTGAATTGGGTTTGAAAATCATGATTTTTGGCTTGTTAGGGTTCTATAAATAGTAACTTTTGGGGAATTTCATGAATTATATGAAACTAACATGGAGAAATTGATTAATATCAAAATAATAATGTTTTGGGGCTTGTTTGGGTCAATTTGGGCCAGTGGAAACAAAATTTATTTTATGCCCTAAGTTAGGGTTAAAGAAGATTTGTGTTTGGAGCATGTAAGCCACAAATTGATGGTATTAAACACCTAATTAGATTGTTACGAAAGTCAATTACTTGCTGATTATATTATATGATGATTATATATGATTAGGAGTGAGATTCCTTAAGAAACTTTGTTGAATATGTGAAATTGTGACTATTCTTATATAATATAGATATGAATAACCTACATGCCTTTGTTATGGTAAGAAAGGTTAGAGTGTTTATGCTGAAAAATGATGAGTATGAAATTATGCACTTGAGAAATATATGTGTTTAGCCATAAAGCATATTCATTGGTTTAGAAGAAATTGGTTCGAGTTATGTTTGTAATGAATGGGATTATTACCCTGTATAGGATGATCTGAGAAGGATGAAAAGGCCTGGAATTGAAGGAATGGTTGGGAGCTAATAACTTGAGGTAAGTAGCAATTTATTTCTATTGAATGGTTAGGGATAATGTATATCCCATTTGTTTAAAATCTAGGCATGTATGCTTTGATTTGAGGATAGTGGATATCCCGTATTTGTTTAAATTGATATTTTTGGCTATTAGGGATATTAAGTATCCCTTAGATTGGAATATTTGATATGTTGGATTAATATGGATGTCTAATGTGAGGGATGGATAAGATCTATTTGTTGAATATTTAATTTGAAGATTGGTTCAATATGAGCTTTTATAATTGGATGAAAATAATATGAAATTCTTTATTTGGAAATAGTGATTATTTGATATGAAATGTACTAATGATGGATTAATTATTGTTTAATACATTTGTCTACTTATTGAGTTGCCCGGACTCACACCTTCTTATTTATTTTTTTAGCTGATAGGCTAGGTGAGGATTTCCTAAATATGATTTGGAATTGTTGAGCAAGATTGAAGACTCTTTAATTATGGCATTTTGATTTGTAATTAGTTATATAATTGCATCATATTTGAAGGATTCAAATGATGTATAATAAGATATAATGGCTTGTGTGTGCGTGCTTAATTGTTGTGCCCAAGATTCATTTCGCTAGCAATTCTTTATTCATAGCTCACCACACACCCAATCTTCAAGAGGTCATTTTTGGCATTAGTTGTCATCATTTGAGAACATTATTCATTGTATAATTATTTATTGAGGCCCACTCTATTGTAAACATTTGTAATTAATAAAAAGCTACAAATGCACATCCCAAACGTTAGTTTATCTTAAAGAGTGAATGAGGGGCAATTATTCTCCCATACATTAGAGGGGCAAAACCATCATTGCAAAAAAAGTGTATGCATATAAGTTGGCACTACTAGCTTGTGTGTTTTAGTCTAATAGTACTCTCTCCACCACCAACTTCACTTCCTCTCTTTGACTGACTGAAGTCTCCTTCTTCCTCTATTTCTTGGTGCCCTCAAATTACCACACTGTATCATCATCAAAAGACGATGCTTCTAAGATCATTAAGAAGTTCCAAACCCACAATGATGGTGTGTGTGTTGACTAGGGGTGTAACTTGGGTTCCCATTAACCCAAACTTTAACCCTATTTATCAAACTTCAACCATAACCCTAACCCAAACCCTATTTTTAAAACTTTAATCCCAACCTTATTTTTAAAAATTGGGGTCAAGTTGAGTTTTGGGTTGGAATTCAGGTTGATGAAAATATAATGATGGTCTAATTGATTGAAATACCATTATTTAAATTGCTCATTTATGTTTCAAATTAAATGAAAAAATAATGTACCACTCAATCCTTGAAATTGCCCATTCATGTTTCAAAGTTCAAACTAAATGAAAAACTCTACATTCATATTTCAAACTAATGGAAAACAACATACCATTCAATATTAATCTATTATGGTTTTTATAAAAATATTTATGTTGAAATTGGGTTTGGGATATCGTTGATTCGGGTTGACCCCAACCCTAATCTGGTTAGATTTTAAATCAGGTTTGGGTTCTTTGGGTTTGGGTTGGAAACGCTGAGTTTCAACACTACTCAAATTTTGGTTTGGGTTGAAACCGACCCTAGTTGCACCTGACCCAAGTTGCACCCCCAGTATTGACAACATAGTTCACATGATCCGGAAACCTTAAATTCCCTTTCTTGACCCAATTCAAAAACCCTTTTTCCTTATCTCTCCTCAATTAGTGCACTAACCTATTTCTTCGTGAACACTTTCAAAGTGCAGGAGTGCTAAAAACTATGCTCTTCCTTTGTCGCATATATTGGCATATTAATGCTTCATACTTCATCCCCATAACCAAAATGGTTCTCATTTCACCCTATTTTTCTTTAATCTATTTTGTGATGATTGCAAATTTTACATAAATAGCTAACTACTTGAAAGTTTATACTTGATTCTTCAAAATTTTCCTTTTCTTTAGTGGGACACCCTAATCCTCAAAGCTGGGCCATTTCATGAATTGGAAGGAAAGAAATAGGTCATTCCAAATGGCTAATTTTGCTGCAAAATTAGTATATGTTCCACCTTTTTGTTGTGACTAAGAATCTTTTTCTTTTTAATAATGGATTTGTTTGTTCTGGGTGCATTTGGTGCCAAACATAATAGAAAGCTTTTGAACTTTAATGAGTTTTGGGGCAATTGGTTGTTAATTTTCACTACATGTTGTGCATGCAGTCACACCTTGATTAGCATAAAGGAAGTTTGTAAAATTTTGTGTTTGAGATTCACTAATTAAGAATTTATATTTCTGCATATAGCAGTTAGGGAATTGTCATTATAGAATAAACTCATTCTATATGTATTTAGCTATTTGAAAATAGTTATTTACTAACGTATTCCTATCATGTGTATAGGTTGCTTCCCTTGGATTGCATGTGCTTTGCCCTGATGATATGGTAACTTGCAATAAATAAGAAATGCCAACAATACTTTGAGCATAAGCATGTTTTCCTAAAAGTAGTTACTTTTCTCCATACAACTTGTTTTATAGATCCAAGTTGCATTTTGAAGTTGGAAAATGTACTCAAGCAACACCTATTGTCATGGATGTAGAGACAATTAAACCTTCTTCTAGGTCATTAGTTTGTGATCTTAAGTGGGTATTATAGAAATGAGCTAGGAGCAAAAATACAAGATAGTTTATGCAACTTGATTATTGTGAGTTCAAGTCATGGTATATTAACAAGAGGTAAAGGTTTCTTGGAAAAGCATGGCATGAAGATATTCTCTATATTGCATTATCTTTTGTGTAGTCCCAATGTGAATGCCACCATAATGCATATGAAGCTTTTGACTAATTTTTTTCATTTATATTATAAGTTTGAGATTTCTCAACCATAGTTCATTTGAAATTGGATTTTTGATGACTGTGGGATAGATGAGTGTTTTCTAAAAGTAAGTAATGTCATTTGCCTATTCTATTGATAGCTTGGTCTAAATATATATAACTTTATTAGGCAAAAAATATTTAGAATAGGGTCTAGCAGACTGATTAATTATGAAAAAGAAATCATGAATTAATTGAGGAAAAAAACCTTGATAGTCATATTGCTATTTTTTAATGTTGGAGAGACTCACTTGAATCTTAACATTTTGAATGTTGCTTAATTTGCCACTTTGCAACCAGAATTCTAGCAACCAAAAAGAATTCATTTGGGTACAATTATACAAGGCATGATGAGAAAGTGGCCAATTCATGAATTTCATTTGGGATGGTGAAGTTTGCTTGCAAACTATTTAGCTAACATCCATGTTGGTATGATGTTAATAGTACAATTTTATTTTTGTTTATATTATGATGAGGAGATGCTCATAATGCATTTTGGTGACTTATTGTAATATGATCTGAGCATGCACTTCTTTGAAGGAATAGTTGAGTAATGAGTGACTTAGCTAGAAAGCTTTACGTTGGATCCAAACCAAAACAAAATTGGCTAAACAATATAATCTCAAGAACATGAAAAAATTTATTTCCAAAGCATTAAATCATAAAGGTTGGGTGTATTATTACTAAATATTTGAAATTAATTTTTTTATTTTGATTAGGACATACATTGTTTGTATTTATTGATAAATAAAGAAGTTTGCAAAGTGTATATAATAGTAGAGTCATAAGAAAGAATATGTTTGCTTTTACAATGTTTGGTAAACAATAGGACAATTATCTTTTCAAGATTATATGTAGTAAAGTATTGTTATGGATCATTGAATTTGATATTTCTTGTATTTACATTAACAACCCAAGATTGTTTTGTAATGGGCTTAAGTTGAGATGTTTTAGATAGAGGGGATGCAAAGTTTCTATGCTAACTTTGGGTTGATAATTTAAAAACATGGTTGGGCTTCAGTTTACTCTTAACTTGAGTAGAAATGCACCAATTGAACCCTTCATTATATTAGAAAGTTATGATGAATTTTTGCTAATACATCAAGAGTTATTATTATGAATTGAAGGTGAAATGCTAGCTTATCCTATAAAAGTATTAGATTATTAATGGTGTTTACTATTATCATTGGTTAAGCAGAGTAAAAATCTCATAGAAATTCCCAAGTGTGGTTATTTTATTATGGTTTGGATAGGAAACGACAAGAATTTAACAATTTGTGGTGATTGTGATGATGAAATGCCCATGTAAATTAGTTGCATGATTGTCATAATTGCTATTTTCAATATTTTTCCTTTTTTTCTCTTAATAGTGATTCTTTGTTGCTGTCTCTTCAATGCCTCATTGTTTTGCCATTTATCTGTTCAGATGCTAGTATTTTATTTCCTATAAAGGAACAATTTTGTTGCTACTCAAAGTATCTTGGTTGTAAAAATGATGATACAAAATCCATAGCCAAATATGATGTACTAAAATTTTCTCCTTAGTGTGTTACTTCCTCATTCAAATCTTTGTAGATATTAGGGGAAAAAAAACTTGTATAAGACTTAGTTGTCCATATACATTGATGGGTTCCACTATAGTGCAAATGTTTGCTATAAGGATGGATGCTACAAATACCCAATCCACCAATGATTCCAAGCAAACCATTGATGGAGGGCCCCTATTAAATGGTACAACTTAGGGTTAAAATTGTTTTGAAAAACTCATAACATGCCGGTGAGTATCCCTCAAACCTACCCAAAACAATAACAAATCTAGTATTTTCCTCCTTTTCTTAACAATCCTCCACTACCATTCATCTCCTTCCTTTTCTTTAGCACAATTGGTGCATCAACCTTAACCATTGTTCATAGAGCATTTGTCTAGGTAAGCCTTGGTTGAAATTCCCTAAGTCATCTTGCTCCACCCCTCAATCATTTCTACATTTTCTCCTCGAGCCATGGTTTCAATTGATTCATCAAGTGTCCCCATTGTCATCAAGAATGTTGCTTCATGTTAGTAGCCAAAATGTAAGCTAAAATATTGCATGTTCATCAGAGTAGGTCTTTTTAATGTATTATTAGTCTATTGTTTCCTTCCTTTTTTTTCTAATGCTTCCATTGCCTCTAGCATGCCTTTTAGGCTGTAGGATATTTGAGATCCATGCTTTCCAACTTGTTTTACCTACCATTGGAAAGGCTTTGGCTAGTATTGCTGCTGAACCCCACATCTAAGAAGCCTAGAGATAGTTTTGGTGTCCAAAGGCTCTAACTCTTTAGCGGTAAAGTTTTCAATCATAATTGCAAAAATCATCTACAATGCCATCTTGATAGGCATTACCACAGATTGTTGAAATGAATTTCTTTATTTGTTATTTCTTTTACGCTTAGACAAACAAATCACTTGTGTCAAATGTTCATTTCTTTTAGTTTGTGGTAGTAGCTCAACGCAAGGTAGTGAACAATGAAGAGTTTCTATTTGCCGTATTTATTGGCCTAGTGCGAAAAGCATATCGATTATAATTTTTAGCACCTTTGTAAGAAGAGGCAACAACTTTGCACAATATTCCAACTATCTTCACTTATGTTAATGTAGTGAGCACTATAGTTTGTGTTTTGAAAATTTTAAAATGTTGCACTGATGAATCTAATCACATGGACACACACCTATTTTCTACCATTACTTGGTTTCTCCATGTTTGTTTACCATAATCATTGCTCTTAAAAGCCTACATATATCAAAAAAATATCATTCTACTAGTTAGCCATTGTAGATTATAGAAATATAAGAAATGAGCTTTCGCTTCTTTAGGATGTTTGGTTATTCTTTATTTCGAGTTTCATATAAAATTTTGCACTCAATCCATTTTTAATTGATATACCATCATAAAGTCTATGCTTACACATTGCCATACAAAGTTGATTGGTATACTAAAAGGTTTAATACAAAATTATAATTTTTTAAAAATGGAATTCAATATTCTTAACATGAAATTCCTGTATTCATTTATCTGATATTTTACTCTAGTTCTTTGTTTTAGTGTTTCCCTTTGTGCATGTAAGGTGAGTACTACAATAGTTATGCAAAGAAAGGTGTATTGAGTCCAAGTGTGTATTTTTTATTACAATAAAACTTATATATTACTTGAACTTAAGCTAATGAAGTTTTGCTAAAATTTCGAGTGACATATGAGTCTCATAAAAGAGATGAGAAAGGCTTTAGAGGTTTGTCAAGTCCACTAAAACCATGATTACAAAGATTAGGATAGATAAAAGAGTTTACAATGGAGAGACCACAATGATAAAGGTTTGTTGTAATCACTGTCTAATTGATGAGAATGCAAAATGTCATATTTTATTCTCCTAATACTTCATCTTTTGCACCTATTTGATTCCTAAATAT